>OMOT01065059.1:0-11224 GCA_900312575.1 Acanthochaenus luetkenii | reverse complement strand
TAAGTTCTTGTCTGTCCATAGATGTCAAGGTCATGCATATAGACCTGATAGATGTGGAGCTATTCTTGTTTTAGTTTGGGTACGTAAATTCAGGTGAGCATACCCTCCCAGAACCCTAGGGTGGAAGAGGTTAAGCCAAATGTGGCTCAGCTGTGTGAGATGAAGCAAGGAGTAGGAGGAAGTAAGAGAAGCCTATGTTCTGAAGAATAATTTAAATATCATTATCAGGGTCGAAGTTTTCAGTGGCAGCATAACAATACAGCCATTTCTTAATGATACAATCCAACTGTAACTGGTTGGTTTTTATATTGTTGGACTTTTAACACCGAAACATTCAGAAGAAGATATTTTGATTAATCATTTCCATTTTGTACCTTTCCAGTACAGCCTGAAAACGGTCCAACAAGAAGTGGACCTGCTATTTACTTACAAATCCGTTTTACATGGGTTACAATATAATACTATATTAATAAAATAATCATTACAATAACAATTAAAATAGAAAACCAACATACATGTACAGTAAGAAACGCTGAATAATTGTGGTATTACAAGTGAATCACTGATGAATGACATGTACCAAGTATCGGTGTTGAATAACTGTCTGACCAGTGGAGCCTGAACTCTTTGTCCCCTCGTCACAGGATGTCGTGTTCCGTCTCCGTGCTTAGTTCAGCTCTCATGCTTAAACTGTGTCGACTCCGTTACAAACGCAGTTACCTTTGATCTCCGTCCCACAGGCGTCACAATGTACAGTTACGTTAATTGCGACACTCTCATACCGAAGACATTCAAAGTCCTTCAGCTGCTCTCTGAAAACGGTTCACCTTCTTCTCTGCTGGTGAAGCCACATCACCACCAACTGTTTCAGCTGCCACAGCGACTAAGTTACATCAGTGACGGTACTAAAATACGCCGTAATCGTTCGCGTAATCTTTTGAGCTTTCGATAGCGCTAGCTAGCCGCGAAAGGGAGTTATTGAAGGATCTAGAATCAGCATTAAAGGTAAGAACCTCAAACTGACGTTTGATTGGTTAGAATGGTCACTGTCACAAGGCATACTAGCGAATGTAGAGAAAGGGACGTTCAAGTGAAGAAAAAAACGGTCGCACCAGAACAATTATTTGCACTCGCACAGATGCTAACAATTATATTTCGAGGTCGCACAGACAAAATTTCGGGAGCATATGCGACCAAAACGGTCGCAATTTCGAGCCCTGAATCATGCAGTGGCTCGTACGACTACCCTGCACTACTACCCCAGGATTTTACAAAGCAATTCCTCTTGTGAGCAAGAAGATGGCTACTTCTGTCATTGGGTCAGTGTAGTCCCAAAAATAAAGTCTTAGGCTTTCAGTTTGTCTCTCAAAAAGTGTAATGCAGGTTGCGTCTAGTTTAGTTTCTTTATTTGCACAGTGGAAAAAAAGAGAAGCGAGATATACAAAACAAAAACATCTCACCTCAAAGAAGAACAAAAAATCTAAATGACAAGTTAAGAATTTGATAATGGAAATGACAAAATTAAACAAGGAGGAAAATTATAGGAAAACAAAGCAAGCATGACAAGGGAAATAAAATATAAAACAGAAATTAGAGTAAAAAAAATAAAATCTGAATCAATATTAGTGGTAACTGACATTTGTTTGTATTACAGATTGATGGTTCGACTCTGCGGACCCTGTGCATGCAGCACGGCCCCCTGATCACATTCCACCTCAACCTGACCCAGGGCAACGCTGTGGTGCGCTACAGCTCCAAGGACGAGTCTGCCAAGGCCCAGAAGTCCCTGCACATGTAAGCCTCAATAGTATGTTACATTAGTTGGAGCTGGCTTAGAAAATGGTATGAGTGATGGCGTTGTCACACTATTCCTTTTTTCCAAACCGCCTCCGCCTTTCTTGCATCAAAGACTAAGGGAAATGGGCATAAGGTGGATAGAAAGCAGATATTTTTTAATAATGCTAGCGCTTTCTAATGTTAAGAAAATATACAATGTTTTCTTTGATAGACAACCAATCACAAGAAAGAAGAGGCAGAGTTTCGTGCTATGTAGACAGCTGACAGTTTACTACAATAACCTTGGAGAAAGTACAGATAGAAAAGTTGGTAATTGTAGTCAGTGTGGCTGTGTCTGAGAGTTGTACCAGAGTACTGCTTGCTGATGGTGCCAGCCACTGCAGCTGCTTGTTATGGAAACAGAGTGCAAGATGTGTGACCCACTTTTCATTATCGGCACAAAATGTGGTTGAGGCAGCGCTTCTTCCTCAAAAAAAAGCATACTAGCCCATAGAAAACAGCAAGGTTCGCGTCAAAGGTAGGCTGTTCTCAGCCCATTTTTTCTGACATCGTTATAACTTCAAAAGAAGGAAGAATGCTAAAACAGGTATTTAAAAATAAAAAAAAGCAGTATAACCTCTCTAGGATGACCTCATTCAAGTTGTCTCTCCCTTGTACCATCAAGGCATGCAAGTGCTAAACGATGTCCACCCTGCTCTCTCCCCTGTAAGGTGTGTACTTGGGAACACCACCATCCTGGCGGAATTTGCTGGCGAGGAGGAGGTGAACCGCTTCTTTGCACAAGGCCAGTCACTAGCAGCAACCACCACTAGCTGGCAGGCCAACCCAGGAACCAATCAAAACCGGATGGGTGGGGCAACGCAATCCCACCAGATTGGCCAGTGGAGCAGCGGTGGTGGGGGAGGATCCAAGTCCAGCGGAGGCGACCTGCTATGGGGTGGCGTGCCCCAGTACTCTAGTCTTTGGGGACCCCCAAGCAGAGAGGACGCCCGCGTGATCGGGAGCCCCACCTCCATTAACACCCTGCTGCCTGGAGATCTGCTGAGTGGGGAGTCCATGTAGGACGATGCCACGATACACTAACCAACCAACCACCCACCACCATGTCTCATGAGCCGTTGGTGGTGGGGAAAAAGAAAAACAAATCAATATGAACAGGAGCAAAACCCAAGCAAATCATGTGGCGATAATCATTATCAATTTGAACTGTGAATTGTGAATCGGAAGGCTGGGGTCAACACCACACAAGACTGCAGACCCCAGTTCTTGTTTTACCGTGTCCTTTTGCGTTTGGTTTACCTTTTTGGAAAAAAGACAGGAACAGGATTTTCTTTTGGTATTCTTGAAATGCATCATATAAAAATGAGATGAGACGCAACACAAAGAAACCTTTTTTGTGTTTTTCATTTTCCATAAATATACATGACATTCTGTGTGAAGTGTTTGTAGGAGACGCAATCAAAGCTGCCATCTGAAACGTTCCTTTTCCCTCCCAAAATAAGAATTAAAATGACCATTCCCAGCATGTCCACGGCCAATGATGTGGTTCAAAGACCTTTACTAGTTATGCTCACGTTTGTTTCTCAGCACTATTAGCCTTAAGTGCTCTCTGGCCCAGGTCCTTCCCAAGCCGCCTTTTTTAGTTTGTTTTGTAACTGAAGAAATAGCTGAATACTTGCACAGTTCCACCTCTGAGCCAGCAAGTGGTACAAGACACGATTGGTGACCAACCTTGTCACTGGGCAGTAAGAAGGCCTGGCCCTACCAATCATCAGCTTCACTATTTGTGTTCTCAAAGGGATTGACACAGCCGTTTTGTAGGCCTAGATCCAAGCGCATTTTTTATATCTATCGCAACATATGAGCTGAGAGAAGATTATTTGTCGACCTAGCTGAGTGTCTCCATTTGTGTACATGAGTATATGTCTGGTGGCACCTAATCATTGACGTCTGCAAGCCCAGATCCTTCTGCTCAGAACGTCTTCGACTGTATGGTCAACATACAACAAACATTAACACAATTTCACGTTGATGTGACAGTTACATTGTGCAATATACCACAGACTCTACTTCCGTCCATACTCAGTCCACCGGAGCTGGTTTCATGTTGTTTTTGGTTGTTGCTGCTGTTGATTACAGCGAAGGACTTTGGAACTACAAAAACCGTACCCCTTTTTAAAAACTTCGATTACCACCAGGCCCCCAATCCCCTGAAACTGTTGGGCAAACTCTGCAAAGAGGAAGAAGCAGCTGTTGAACTGTGCGTTTAGAAACTGTACTAAAGACTGAAACTACTAGTACAAAACTGGGTACACAACAATGCACACTTCCTCTCTGCGTGCCACAGCCACACCCAACAGACTGAATCCACAGTGGGATTGGATGGTTCTGGGTATCTGGCACAATACCAAAAAAGAGGGGTTTCTCCTAATGCAGTAGATCTACGAGTGTTCCTTACATTTGGTACTGTACAAACAGAAAATAAGACTTTTATAAATTCAAAGGGTTTTATCATAGCACTTATGAAGAGCAAATCACTTCAACTGCAATTCACTAAATCAAAAAAAAAGGAGCAACAAAACATTGAAAACACAACAAAAGCTCTTATGTACTGTATCTATTCCTTGGAAATGTGTCTGCTGCTGTTCTTCTGGTAGCAGGATGAAGGGGAAACAAAACTGAACTGTACTGTTGGACTTTGGGGCAAAAACTCCATCCAATTGTTTTTTCTTTGAACAATATAAAAGTGAGTATCACTGTTACTCAAAATGTTTAGCCTTCTGTTCAGAAGCACTTGCAATGTTACCTGTCTCTGACACCCGCTAGTCAGTCAGTCGGTGGGTCATTCAGAATGGGGTGGGGAGGGTCCACTGAGTGCCTCTACTGTGGTCCCCTGGGTGTTGGTCAGTGGATTCGCTCCATCAGACGGCGGCCCTACAATGCAGCACTTCCTCCTGGGCTGGCACCAAGCCCCACTGGACCCTCCCTCAGTCTGGCAAGAAACGGCTCCTCCAAGACTGGCCAATCATGGCACTCAGCCACATGTGGGTTTCTCCGACCGAGCCTGCCAGCGCTCGACCCTCGTCGGCTTGCCCTCTCCCATCTCTCAGTTCTTTGACACAAAGATCACTTTAGCTGGAAGATGAAACAGTAATATTTCTGGAATATTTACCAGTGTTCTTTTTAGTTTCTATTTTTTGGAAGTTAGCGTTTTACTTTCTCTTTGACTGTGTATTATTTTGTTATTTTTGTCTACATGCAGTGGTCTACAAAATACTGGCTGCTGAACTAGCCCTTCACTGTTCATATGCAGAAACACTTTGGTCAGAGGTGCCTCTGTATGTTCATCCTGTGTATTGAATGCAAAACGAGGATCAATACTACAGACCGTTATTGATTGTCTATGCGTTTATAATTGATCATGCTTTGTGTTGGACAGTATTCTGTAGTACTTCCAGGTAGTATCTTGAGACGTGTAAAAATAGGGTGTCTCAGATTGGGGTGTGAGTGTTTGTCGCTCCCAAGCTGCTCCGCCTGCAAGCTGTCCCCCCTGCCCTTCGCCTAGCTGCTACGCTATAACCTCCACCTCAACCAGACCCAGTAGCCCTCCCTGACCAGTCACCAACAGGCCCTCGGCTCTGTTTCTATGCAAAAGACTAGAGGCTGGGGCCCTTCACAGCATGCCAATCCTGATTTGGGAATGAGCTCCACAGACCCCTAAACTTGTGCGCTCCTGTCAGCACTTCCAAATGGCCACCGTTTCTGTAAAGTCAGGCTAAACCACCACAACACTGTCATATATATTCAAAGCACTCCATTGGAGGTAGGCCTTTCTCTCTGCGCTGAAGACACTTCTGTCCAGCTTGATCTCAGGGTAGGGGAGTTGATGATACAAAGTACTAGATGCAGCTCTCCATTTCTGTCCTTTCTACTGTGAGAGCGAAGTCTTAAATTAAAAGGCCATCTGTGCAACAATATGCACAGAACACATGCCTCGAAATGTAATCTTAATTAGCAGGAAAAGGGTTGGTAAAGAAATCCCTTTCTCCAACGGTGGCCTATTTGTAATGTTACTGTTCAGGGGTCCATTTTCGCATGTAAAGGATGTGTTGCTATCTTTACAGAGAGCACTTCTCTTCCCTGTTTGGTGGATCTTTGATAACCTTTGCGGAGGATGCAGTGGGGGACCAAACAAATGGGCGCCAGCACCACACCCTAAATGACTGAGATATTTGTTTTTTGCTTTTGTGGGGAATGCCCCATGTTAAGGAGAAACTACTTGTTGGGGGTTCCAGTATGCTACTGTGCACAGTTGATGGGTAATCCCGGGTACATATTTTTTTTAAACCAAAAATAAAATCGCATTTTAATGTCATTTTTAATGAAGTTTGACACAAAAATCTTAAAATGATAAAAACCTAAATGAAAAAAGAAAAGAAAAAAATATATAATATGTTAAAGCTCTGCACTTCTAGTTGAAACGTCTCCAGTCATCTGCCTCTACTTCCACCATCTAAGGGAGTAGACTGGTGTCTGGGGTGCCTTTTTGTGGATGCTGTATTTTTTTTGTTTTTTTTGTGTCCTGCTCAAAGCGGGCCCACTGAACTGTACATTTCCACAGACCCAGATGGCTTGGACCCACTGTATCAGTCCCACTCTCCTCGAACTGCATAAGCAGGACCAAGGGGAGGGGGTACATTTCAAAAGGTACAATGTCTTTTCTTTTTTTTCTTTTTTTTATACAAAAATGGGAAAAGGCTACCTTTCAGGACTTGCAGTCCTGCAGCACACAAGCAAAAATCACTATTGCCTGTTTCTGTAACTGCCTTGATCCAAGCTCAGACAGACCCAATAGCAGAGGACCTCCCAGCGTCCTGTACTAACTGGAGAACCCTGACAGTGAAGGGGGTTTCCCATGCTGCACCAGCATCGAGAGGCTCTCCTCTCTACAGCTCTGTTCTAGATAACAGTATATACAATATATATACATATACTGTAAATACGGTGTGTGGTAGCACATCTTCAGACTTCTTGGATCTTAACCTCTGAAACTTCATTTTCATTTTTAAACGGTCTTGGTTTAATACAACTGAAAATAAATGAGCAATATGTATTTCCCCCGCAAATAAGTGATATGGAAATAATTTGGGTAGGGTTTAAACTGATACTTGATCGATCGAAAGCTATGTCTTTTTTATGCGGAGTTGGATATGCACGTTCTGGTTTTGATGACATATTACAGTACGTTGAAGTGCTTGTACTGTATGTGTATTTGTTTGTTAATTAGCCTGTCTAAAAGCCCGACCTGAATTCACCTGGTTTAATGCATACTTTACCCAGTAGAGAAAATCACAAACATATCAAAACAAAATATTGAACACAAATACTTGAATCAAGAAGCGCCAATATCGTAATGTGAAGTCTTTAGTAATCGCTTTCTTTTCCCTTCTCCATCTGACAAATACAATTCCGGGCTTTTAGAAAACAATAGTTCAAAATATATTGCATTAAGTAACAAAATCTGTAAAAAAAAATGCTAACGTCATCTTAGTTGTGTGCTTGAAAGTCAGATGTATGTATGAATGTGCGCGCAAGCAACTCTGTGTTACAAGGCAAGTGGCCTGCTATTATGTTCCACTCAGTATGTTGTGTTTTTTGTGTTGTTTTTTTCTTGTCAAAAACTATATTTTGATAGACATTGTTATTATCATCTAACGTTGCACTGAGTGTCTTCTACCCCTCAATCGTAGATAAACGGGACTAAGTACCGAGGGGAGATGGTGACAATTCATGTGTAAATGTTTACTCAAGGACTTAATGGATTTCATTCTTTTTTTAAATTCCATCTGTAAAAAGTGTATCTACCTTATAGTGGCTTTTGTTGTGGAATAATCCAATACAAAGATTATCATTGAGTATTGCACCATTTTGTTCCAATTATTTTAAAAAAAAGTTTAAAAAAGTTATAAAAATATAAAATATAAATAAAAAAAAGAACTGGCCATAGATAGCTGTAGAACGACTAGTTATCCCTGTTAACTTCATGGAGAAATGGAAAGGGACAAAGTGGGGAGGTGAGCTTGATATAAGACTCATTTCAGAGGTGCCTATCTTCTGTTCTTATTTAGCAAAAGCCACCTGTCGTTTACAAGCATTTCATTTGTCTGAAGTTCGAAATAGGAATTAATCATGAGAATGTGTAGTTTTTTTTGGGGGGGGGCGAATTCCATCTTCCATCAAATTAATATGGACATGAAATTCTTGCTAAATGAAGATTTATGCTACTTTCAGAACTCTGGGATTGATCAGTGTTGTGTTGTATCTTAATGTCTACAGACTATCGCTATTGATTTGTGATTTTGTTTTCTTCAAGCGACGCAATTTGCTCACTATCTTGCACACTCATAAAAGACATGGATCTTGTCTCAGGAAGGCCAGGGTTCCAGAATACCAACTCCGTCATTTACAAGTTTAATGTTTGTGTGAAAAAAGCAACAGAGAAAATAAAACTCCAAGCAAGCACTGAAGGCTATGAATTTAACAATACAAAGTACGATTGTCAATTTAAAATGACAAAAAGTTCCTAGCAAGTTACATTTTCACCAAATGAAGGACTGAGAATCAACTTTGAAAAAATGAGGAGCGCTTTACATGTGAAATCTCAAGTAGAAATTGCTTTACATTTACACAAAATGATGAATGGCTTGATTGTCAAAAAGACTGACAGGACATGCATTTGAATTGTACGTTTGACTTGTCATGTTCTTACGTTTCCATCCTGTATGTCAGGAGCATCGTCATTACCTTTTTTTTCTTTTTCTTTTACGTCTGTTCCTTTGACAGATATTCATTCAGTGAGTTGAGATGTCTTATGTAACAGAGGGTTTTCAGAGACAGGCTGAAGTGGAGGATTAAAGGATCATGATCTATGCACAAGAGGGAGGGAGAGTCCAAGCCCTACTGTTGTACTGTGGGCGTTTGTGGACACTCTGGGGTTCAGGGTTTGATGTAGGGTTTTTTTTTCTTTTTGGGGGGGGGCTAAAATTTCCTGCACTTTTTCTTCCCCCTCACCCTCCTCATTATTATCATTGTCATCTAATGTTTTGGCAAACTTTACATTATGTCGCCATGCTGTGTAATCCTAAACCAATGAGCGCTTATCCTTCTGCTAAAGCACTGTGGGTTGTACTGAAGAAAAAAAAAGCCCATTACTTGTAAGGCTGTCTGTTTTTTTAAGGGGAGTTGGGTGGGTGGGGGAATTGGGTCCTTTGCCTTTTGCCTCTCTTTACTTTGGTTAAAAAAAAAAAGGTAAAAAATGTCTAACTGAGATACAAAGTTGTGGCTTTTAATGTTATTCTTTTTTTCTCCTCATAGAATGTGATTGTTAAGGACATGCACCGGAAAAAAAAGTGTTTCCATGGCTTATGGAGTTTCTTTCGGACTATATTAATAAATAAAAACATTTCTTCGCTGTTACCTAAATTTGCTTCATCTTTTGATTCGATTTTTATAGCAGTTCATTTTAATGAATGCTGAATATTAAGTGCAGTAGAAAAGCAAAACTGAATGTTTTAACACTACATCATACAAAAAACACCCGCACTAACTAATTAGTCCAGTAACTAAGAAATAATTCAGCGAGTGGGGGATCTGATGTTGGTCTAACTCCCATGTGTGGTAAAGAAACCTTACAGAGGAATAGCTGTAGTCTGAGTCCAGTGAGCTTTAGGCAGTTGGGTGAGTTGGCCTACTTCATAGCCTGATTGGGATGACAGTGGGACATCTCTCTCATTTCTGAGCATCTTCCGCGGCGCTGTAGGCCCCATTGGAGCTGTCATAGTGGTTCTCTGGACGTGACTTCACAAGGCAGTTGCTGTACGCAGAAGAGTCCATTTCCTCCAGATGGCAGTGAGCCACTTTTCGACTGAGAGGCTGCATCCCGACCATCTCCTCATAGATAGGAGCCTGTGGCTGTGGTTTTGCACTGCGTGCTTTACCCTGGGTCCAGGACAGGAGGGAAACAAATCAGTTAAGGCACCAACACGTCAGAGTAAATAGACCAACTCTCAATTTCCTGTGTAGTTTATTTTTCTCCCTGAAATGAGGCCCTAACCAGGTCCAAGGCTCACAAACATCACTTCCTCTTTCAAATTAAGTTTAGTTATTGCTACTTGGAAGCCCATTACAACTAAATTAGAGGTTTCACTAACTGCCTCAGTGAATAAGAAGAGAGAAACAAATACATGTTGACAACCAGCACCAACAATTTATGAAACCAATGTGGTTATGAAGAGTTGCAGTCAAAAAGAGAAGCATGCTCTGGCACGATGTGCTGTTCGTGACAGCTGGTTTACACCTCAGTTAAAACAATTCTCCCTTTAGATCAAACATTTCCATATTCATCAAGGTGTGGCCGACATATTTTCCTTGTCGTGTCGAACCGGCACATCTATATAAAAAGGTACCACTCCACTCACTCGATAAATCAGCACAAATCCAAAGAGGACGAGGAGGAGCATCGCCACAGCTGAAGACAAGGCGTACAACAGAGTGGTGTAGCTCGAGCAGCCGCACTGACCACCTGTGGAGAAGCGAGAAGGGAAACGTTTGGAACACAAGTGGGTCGACTACACTGCTGCTGCAGGGCACACACACACGCAGGGCCACAATATTCCCCAAGTAACAAAACTGACACCGTCCCGCTGCATTGGTTTCCAGTCTTTGCAATCGTCCCTTTAATTTGCAGCACTTGAAAATAAAACCAGTTCATACTCTGTGACACGAAGTAGTTAAAAGACAGCTCAAGATGTGACAGTGGAACTTGCACAAACCACTGAGCCCAACTTCCTTCCTAGTTCTATGCTGTTTGAACGTTTGTACGTTACTCTATTGTACTCAAGACAAATCACTTTTTGTAAAAGATCACCAAATAGGGAGAGTTTCATTGGTAAAGATCCACATCAGTGGTGGGTCCAACATTTGAACGTGGCTGAAGTGTTCAAACTTCGTTAGATGCTTTTCTTTCTTTTCTTTTAATCATAATTGAATTTTCTGTTCTAAAGATGAGCCCTATCCTTGTTTGTGTTGTTGGGGGAAATGTTGGCTAAATGCGTTTTAAATGTTTTCCATCTCTTAACCGTGGTGTCAATGTATTGGCTGCTATTACTAAAAGAGAGGAATCGACTACTGTATTTGTGTTGCCATCACAGGGATATTTGCCTGTTAAAATAATCTGGCATTGATCAGGACAAGCAAATAACCTACAACAATGGCTGAAGTGTATTGTCACTGATGGACACAAATAGGGATGTGATGAGGAGGCGACAGAAAAGCAGAGAGAGAAACACTGGGTGCAACAGCAGACAAAAAACCCCAGCTAGATTAGAAATAAATGGTAGTTGTATTGTATCTCCAAAAACCTTGAAGT
>OMOT01065058.1:0-18933 GCA_900312575.1 Acanthochaenus luetkenii | reverse complement strand
ATGAATGCACTTCACTTATGATTAACTGCTTATATAAGTACACATATTATATGAAATATTTAGTGTTTATAGACACGTTTATACAGTTTAAAGCATTTTTAATCATGAAAAAATTGTTTAAGCAGGTGTTTCCAAACTTTTGACTGGTACTGTATATACACAGCATTTTGTGTCGCGTATCATATATACATACATGTAATCTGCATAATAACACATTATGGTGGTTAATAAAAACAGTGGTCAGAGCAGTTTGTAAGTGAAAAAGAAGTATTGATAATAAGAGTATAGGACAGTGAAACAGTGCTGGAAATTGGGCGTGTTGCTTTAAGAGTGTTGCATTCTGGGTAGTGAGAGAGCAGCTATGGTTTCCTGTGTTTTTCTACATGCAGACAGAGTCCGTGTTTAGCGGTCGCGGTCGGTAGAGCTAACGTTAATGAAGCCAGACAGCCCAGTGAAATGTACCATGCTTTACACTTTCCTTATACTATTGGTGTTCTTTGCACTACTGTCACGGAAGTAATAAATGTCCAGCCAAGAGAGAGACAGAGACGTCTTTTGACTCCTAATATCAAGGAACTAACCGGAAGATAGACGAAGCTAGATGTTGCCACACTAGACAGATCTGGAGGAGGTAACAGTGCAGAAAAATAAGAACCGCTAAATATACGAGCCTGGTCTACTTTTGCCGCACCGGCTCGTGTCGGGTGGCTTCTGGAATGTACACGCCAAATGAAAAATCTACCCGCATTTGGCGCTTGGCGGGTGTTAATTTCTGACCCTGTTTGGGGACCAACCAGAACCAAGTCTGCAACCCAGTTAAAGAAACACAGCCCTAAGTTCTTTTGTATTTTTTGTAGCAAGCTTGGGTAAGTTTGGTTCTGGGACTTGGGTTTGCTAATTCCCAGTTTCAGTTCCAGTAGCTGTGTGATGTCTATGGGTCTTATTTAGGTAGCTGGGCCAATGTCACGATCAATGAAGTTGTTGTACTGCCCTTTGTTGATTTGTCTACTCTAGAGCATGGAATAAAGCCTGATGATGAATGTTGATGATGGAATTGTATTTTCATTTTTGTTCTTGCAGTAAGATCTATTTCTCAGCTAGGTGAGTGAATATGTGTTTGCATGAGTGTGTGTGTGTGTGTGCTGGGGGGAGCATAGCTGTCATATATACGTAAATTGAAGAGACACTGAGCATATCTAACAAGGCCAACAGAATGGCTACAACATAGCTGCTTGGAGGGCCCCCTGCTATAGATCACTGTTACTAAAGAACTGTTGTGAAATGCAGCAAAATACTGCAAACTATGTCATGCTACCTGTAAAGGACCTCATCGTGGCTTAATCTGCCCTGCGAGCTTGGCTAACCTCAACTCATCTCAGTCTATCGGAGGCTGGCATGCTAATGCCACTAATGCCTCATCTGCCTCAGGCAACTGATCTGTCAATCATTTAACGGACATGGGTACATCACTGCTATTCAGTTGATCATCATGCACTACACTGCCTGCAGATAACCAGAGAACTAGCACGATTGGTGGTTAGGACTTAACAAGAGTGCCATCATGTGGCAAAGTTAAACATCACTAATCAGAAGGTCATTTTGCGGTGGATTGAGCAGGGATTAAACTTCACCAATAAACCATGGAGGGTTGTCCTTGAGTTTGACAAAGCATATTAAAGACAGTCTAACAAAGCTTGCTTAAAGTTTTCCATAGTGCTTAGTGGTGCTGCCCTGATGGAAACCCAGACACCTGTAGTGTTGTACTGCTTGTGGTTGAACTATGTCTGAAACATTTTCTATCTATGATATTGTAGCACTGGTGCAGGATAATGATCCCTTTGGGAAATTAGTTTTATAACCATATCAATATTTTCTTATGGTCACCATTTTCATATGATGATAATGACAAAGTAAAGTTTCAGCAGCCCATTTCATGTATGCAAGGGTATTTATGTTGTTTAATTAATTGTGCCCATGCAGCAGAGCTACTCAAAGTCTGTAATGCTGACTAAATGTACATAATTTATGTCCCATGGTAAATAAAAACAATTGAAGATATTCTGTACTTGAGTATTTGTGTTCTTACCTCGACAGAAAGAAGGTGGAGTTTTCTCTGTTCTTGGTGAAGGTGATGGGGAGGAACCTCAGCGTGATGTTCATCTTCCTGGCGCTGGCTGCCAGCCTCTTAGCCTGGAAAACAGAAAGGGAAATAAGAGAATAGTATAGTGCAGTGCAGTACATAATCTAATGGTATTGTATCATATTCATTTAGTTTACTACAGTACAGTGTAGCAATATTTTAATTTGTCACAGAATAACACTGTATAGTTTAGTTTAGTTACTGTATATAAAGGTTAGTTCTGTTGAGCTCATCAACGCATTTCGCAAGGGAGACTGAGCCAAAACAGCAGAGGGACACACCAAGATTCAAACAACCAAACACTGCAATGCAACATTATCAAAACTTTCCCCAAAAAATGGTTTCAAGCAGAGGAGCATACTTCAGAGAAAATAACTATCCACTGAAACAGAATCTAATAGAAGGGTTCTGTTGTTGGCCTTGAACAAGATTTGCTGGGACCACAAACCAGCTGACATTTCAGTTCAGTGGAAAAAGCCAGAGGAGGAGAGCATCTTCGGCAAGAACAATTATCTCTAAATACCAAACATCTGCTCTGCATCAATAAATCTGTCTGTGCAAGTTTCATTAACAATTAATACAAATATTACCTGACATTCTCCTTACTGTCCTCATCTAGATCTGAAAGGACAAGCCTTTCCTTTCTGGCACTAGTATAGCTCCTTAATGACTTAAGATTGGCAGGTACAGAGACAGTAAAATAGATTTGTTGATGGGTAGGTCTATACAAGGCTAATAACAGATTATTGTACTTGGAAGCAGGGCTCCAGGGTCACACATGCAACCAAAAATTGAGATGGTCTGTTTTAATATATAAATTAATACATACAATATTTTTGGACAATCATTTTTTATGTAATTATTTTGTCAGCGCATAGCGGATTTTATGTACATCTTACATATAAGTGTCTCTGTGTGTGTGCATGTTAAATAATGGCTTGTCCAATTTCCCTGGCTCTGATATAATAAAACGGCCAACGTAATGCATTGCATTTATTGTAAAGAGTGCAGCATCAGAGCTTTTGCATTTGGAGCATCGACATTCCGAATTGAAATGTTTATTTATCTAAGAAACACGTCCTATGCCATGACAGATGCAGGCCGGCGGAGCAGCCCCCCTCCCCGCAGCATTTCAGCGCCAGGCAGCGGCCAACCGAAGCAGTGAGGAGTCTGAAATTATTATTCAATTCAATTCAATTCAACACTAATATAGCCAACAAAGAGCTCCCTTTTACAAAAGTCAGAGATCATCCTTATGAAGAAGAACGGGTTAAAAGTTAACCCGACAGCGACGACAATGCCTATGCCCAGTTCATTAGAGTGATCACGGACAATTTAAGAAGAAAAGACAGATTCAACCTACATGTCATTAATGATTGATGAAGATACAAACATTTCATTGTGAAATAGTCTACAGCCGCATCTTGCACAAGGGGAGACCGGCCAACATACTAATTGTACAGAAAAGGAATTCACTGGATCTCAGAACTAATTGTTTTTTTAATGAAAGTAAAAGTTGGGACATTTTACCAAGTAATTGACAGTCATTATTTTCACAATTTTCCAAAATACTGCAGTGAAAATAATTGAGGGTTACTATAGTTTACGACTTGGTGGGAAATTGTTTTTTGTATTATGTTTTTATTATCTTCACATGTAAAATGGAGATTGAGATATTCAAGCAAGTAAGAACCCATTCATGTTTGAACTGCCTTTTAAACAACAGTTTTCAGTCACGCTAATTATTCCACTGATTTACAACCAGAAATGGTTTTGTATGCGATGGATCATCAGCTCTTATCACGAGCGTGGCTCTGTATGTAATCTGGACCGCTTAGCTCTGCTATATGTGACCAAACGCTATGACAACTAGAGGGCACTCACTCCACCACACCAAAGAGTCCCCTTTGTCGTACCGCATTGGATCATCGCTAGGGGTTCTATAGGTTTTCAGATGTCGCAGCACCTGATAAGATAACCAACTTTAGGCATGTAACACAACCTCATTTATGCATCAAGGATAACCTATTTGATGAATACGGGCCCTGGTCAACTAACAGCTGTGAAATTGACTTACTTTATAAGTGGCACAGGGTGTCCGAATGAGAGTGTCTCTAGTGGCACCATCAGCAAACCGCCCTGTATCCTCCAAAAACCTGTAATCTACAGTAGAGGCAGACACCAAATAGCAAATGCACATAATAGTAAGAGAGCATAATTTGTGTAATTTATCACATTAATATATTAATTATATTTATGTGTTAGGGTTAGGGTTAAGTTAAAAACTTATATATACAGTATATATAGTATTTAATACTTTTTTAAATGTTTGAAATAAAGATATTCATTCATTCATAATGACATAAATTGTGAGAACACATTCAAATGCTTACAGAGACATGTAAATGTCACCAACCATGAAAAATAATAGCCCTACTGTATACAACCTACTTTATGCTGGTTAGTTCAATTTGTGATTTTCCAGGTCAGATTCCTAAATACCTTTTCAAAATAACGGGGTTGCACTCAATAGCGATGGTATTTCAACAATATCTATTTTAAGATGGACAGAATGTTTTCAGCACACGGCCTTCGTCAGTGTCTGCCAAAAACATTTCAAAATAAATATTGTTGAAGTATCCTCACTGTCAAGAGTGACCTTATTCTTTTGAAAATATTTTTTGTCCAAGGATCACACATTGACTGGCCTGAGCGCAGAGGCCAACCTACAAACAGATTTTCCCAATTCCTAGATATGTCAATGGAAAACCAGTCATAGGGGATATACTTCATCAATGTTTCATCAATTAATTTGACAATTAAATGTTAAAGATTTTCTCTTAACATTTCATGCATTTTATATCTTTAACGTTGTTAGTGAAATCATGTTTCAGTCATAAAGGAGAGGCTCACCACTGAGAAGGCTTATTTCATCAAACTGCGATAGGGCCACGAATGCAGTCTTGTTTCTAACACCGCTGCATCCAGTATCTTCCTTGTGTTTCTTCACACACAGCAAGCTATAGGATACAGAGAGGGAGATCTTTCAGTACTGCTTCTATTTTCCTGTAATTTAGTTTAGTGGAATTTCTGCTCCTCCACAGTGAAAAAGGGGCAGCCAAAGGAATAACTGGTGAAAGAGGAGGACAGAATGCAACAAATGTTATGGGCTGGACTCAGACCAACAAACTTGAGTAAATGGCATAGGCCCTTGCCTGCCAAACCATTGCAAACACCCTATAAAGAATTCAACCAAAAGGTTGGCACTGCAGGTGGACAAACATTACTAGATTTCTTTAACTATCTAAAGCACCAAAGAGGCTGTCATCCCAGAAAGATTTTCAAGATCAATGTGCAATGACAAAGCTCCAGAGCTGATGGTTACCTGTTTCACTACAATCTGTGTGTGGGACAACATATTTGGGCCAAAATCTGGCCAAAGTCTTGTGCCCCCACCCTGACACATAAAATATGACAAAAGGTCAGGTTTCTGTTACTCTTGGGTTCATCCTCGGACTATGAACACAACGTGCTTCATTATAAGTTTGGCTCTAGCTGGAAAACAAGTGTTTTTCAGTTCAAGCTGAGTTTTCAAAACATCTCTTTCAGGATTCAACTATTGCATGGAACCATATGTAAGGGAAAGTCTGGAAAACACTGAGCAAAATGTTGTTTTTTGCTCTCCGGGGATCTAAATAATTGGAGAGCCAATGCCAAATCTAGTGAGGAGGTGTAAATCTCTATGTCTTGGTGCACACTGATAACTGTGACGGTGCCACTGACAGGCCTTCCACTGACAGATTGAAACCCTCTGCGTCTGCCTGTCACCTGGGCCTGATGGGCAGCATGTGGTTTGTACAGGGTGGTGGTGGGCTCCCTTCAAATCACCTACTGCTGATACCTAAGGAGACTACAAAACAATTAAACTGACAGGCCAGGTTCGACCAGTTAAGCCAATGACCAGCTTTAATGGAATTGTAAAAGTAATACATCCAGTGTGCTGTTCACTTGAATTTCATATAATTGGTGATAAAGGACAAATGTTCTTAAGTACAAGCTGGGCCTAGACCTGTAAGTATACCTGACCAAAGTAAATTGATGGATGTTCAGTAGACAGAAAGACCAGGCAGGTTACACCCACCTGCACATTTCACCTAGATGTCTTGAATGAAACTGCCTGTAATTGGCTTTCTGAAAGATCTTATTAAAAAACAAACACTTGGGATGTGATCCAAGCACAGAAAGACCCATTTCAGACATTTGCTGAGAGAAAGGTATTTGGCCAGGGTCTGCAAAGACCATATCCCAGAAACTATGCAAAAGGAATGCCGACTGTGGCCCAAAACAATAGGGAGCCATGAGAGAAGTGGATGGACACCTCCTCACCCCCACCAATAAATATTAATGAAAAATTCAGGTGTAACCTTCATTATGGCATTTAGAACTTGAAGGTTGATTGTAAATGCTTCAAGATCCACATAATTCAAGGAGTAGGCCATGGGTTGTTGACATTACTAGTGGTATGTTGTTGCTGGCCATCAATCAAAGGAAAGCTCAATCAGTACAAACAAAACCATGGCTATAACTCAATCATAAAAATAAGTTATTGCACGCAAAGGTAGAGGATACCTTTTCTTCCAACACTTCTACCTGCAATACCTGGATTATATCTGAAATGGAAAACATGATTTCAGTGGTTTCATTAGTGATACCACACAGATGTAATACAGCTGCTAAGACAATTGTATGTTCTCAATGTAGAGATAGAGCAGATGATGAAGAGAAAACCCATCCTAATCATGTTATTCATCAGATCTTAGTTCATTCCATGTTTTATCATTATGAACAAGTATTAGTCTCTTGATGACATGATCAAGAGTCTTGACTCTTTTGTTACCAACTTTGGGAATAACATAAGTGAAATCGGTTAGGGTGGATTTGCCATTCAAGATATATGCTCCCCGTTTTCACTTTCACACAATAAAAAAAAAAGCCACACCCAACAGGGTCAAGTGGCGTTCCATAGATCTGCGACTATGGCATCTACCATGTTAAAAGTTGTGGCTTAGAGCCCACTACATGACTTGGGTTGCTTCCTGTCACTCTCACTAACATAACATCCAATAAAGCACAAATCAGCCAATTATATTCTTTAAAAATCTGCATAGGCCTACTAACTAACTAATCTAAATGCAAGACCCCTGTCTGAGACACAACCCTGATAGTCCACATCTCTTTGCAGTAACCCTTTCCCCACTCCCCTTGGCCTGTATGTTACATAACTTAAGAACTGTTGTCTTTTTGGCTGCAACTGAGGTTTCCAATCATTTCTGACCATGGAGGCCAACTTAATGTCCTTAAATCACTCATAATACCACACAATAAAAGGAGAAGATGAATTGATTCCACCTCGGTGTTAAAACTTGGAGACGGTTGGCGAGCACCTGGGGCAGATCATCTCAGCCTAACAGCAGCTCGGGCCTGGAAAAGCCTTGGACCAGGCAGGGAGCATCAAAGCCCGGCCTTCTTACATCTAATGCAATTTATTATATAAGGCTATTCTGCCTTCAGTGCACTCATACTGTGTAGTAAAGTGTGCTTTCTGCCAGGCTCTAAAATAAAAAAAGCAGTCATTGATAGCCTCATGGAACCAGCCATTGGTAATTTTTGACGCATGATTTTCCACTGCATTACACATGGGTAGCTTTAACTGTGCAATGTAGTCTCAGTCTACATGTGTAAGGGTTCACTTCAGTAGCTGTTGCAGAAAACTGCACTACTTTGCCACTCTTAATCTAATAAAGCGGAACATTAGCTGACTTTAGGCAGTTGTGCTTTTCAAAACACGTGGCCATAAAGACACACACTATACACACTGAATGTTGTGGGGTCTTAAGGTTGTGGAAAGAACAGTATTACTTGATCTTTGGGAAAAATCTATCTCACCTGCAAGAATGTTTGAGACAGGCCGGGCATCTGTACTTAGCCTCCTCTGATCCACACACACCACAACTGTTGGGCAGACAAAATAACCACAGGTGACATTGGTGCAGACACATGCTGAGGACAGTTTCCCAGTGCCTGGTACAACATGAACAACATAACCCCACACTTCTGCATTCCAGTCAGATGCTACTCTAGATGAATTTGCTGCGCAGTTACGATATATGACAACTCAGGGGGGGGGAGGTGAGAGAGAGAGGGGACGGAGGGGGCGTCAAGAGGGAATACATGCTGCCAAACGTGGCTAAGCTAGTTAACTGACCATTAACTAACGTTAGTTAAACACGCAACTAGGGCAAGTACGTTTCCGTTTGCTGTTGAGACTAACGTTATATACAACCATTCGGTTTGCGAAGCGATTTCACGACACGAAATCAAATGCAATCTCGAATAACTTTACGTTATAACGTTACCAGACAGCAACGTTGCAAGCAAGCACAGCTGTAAGCTAATGTTAGCTAATAGCCCGTCACTGGCTTGCTGCCTACTAAAATCACTTACTTTGACAGAGATATCTTTCTTTTCGTACCGTCTAGCTCATCCCCTAGACTGCTGTTTTCGACTTGGCTTTCTACAGCTGCCATTGTGTCTGTTGCGGGCACAGTGACAGTACACATTACTGAGAGAAGGCAGCCACACAGTCAAAACAAACCCACTTCCGCTTCTTGCCTGTGGCCGCTTGCAGCACGTGGAGGACATTTCCGGTTGAGCGTGAACCTTGAACATGGGCGTCTCCTGGTGTTGGTTTGTTAGAAGTACATGATCCTCCAGTGAATTGTTCAGGTCGTATCTTGAAAACAACGCATACGAATATTCAGAAAACCAAACCTGACAGTGTCGTCCACATATCAGATGTAAAAAGTCCAATGTAAAAATACTTTCACAACTAAGGTCTGTTGGGCTGCCTTCGTCAAACATCTGACACAATATGTGGTGCTATGAATGGCTGTTGAAAAGAGGATATTTAGTTGCAGTTCAATGGGTGTGGTGATATATGCTTAAGTGTGAAACAAATCATTGCCGTTGGATTTCAGTTGAATGAGCTTATAATCAAAGTGAATTAAATTTTAGCCAAGTCCAGCAGCTTGTTGTTTTATGGCCTGATACAAGGCACAGTGTGACCGTTTGACACTGTGGGTGACTATTATGTGCTTTGGAATTTTGTTGCTGCACTGAAATGAACTGGCTTTATGTATTTATAGCAACAGTGAACTAGTTAAAAATTATGAGAAGAAACTCTGGATCCTCACCACTTTTGTATGTAAGCTTATATAGGACTTTATTATTTGTGTTTATTTAGTATATTGATTTATGCATTTATTTAGTGTGTGTGTGTGTGTTAGTATGTGTGCACACCACATTTAATCACCAGCTGCTGAAGACAGTTTCTTTTCATATTATCATCAACATGTTGAGTTGCCAGCATCAGTAAGATTGAGGGTGCTAGTGGGTTGGGAACAAGGCAGCCTGTGATAACAGAGGGTTTGGAGCCAGAATATCAAGCAGTGTTCAGATTCCAGAAAGAGGCGGTTTTCTTTTTTCGACTCACACTTCAGATGAGATGTATATAATTATCTAAGTTGATGCATTTTACAAATGGCACTAAAAGAGGAGGATACAGTATCTTTCATACAGCCAACCTCTGTTACACTTGACTCTCCAATATTATTTCATTCAAACCTACTGTGTAAACTCATGATATTGACCATTCCTTTAATCCAAAACAAGAAGCAAACCATTTGGGGATAAAATGTTCCATTTATTTAATGTCAACATGTTTATTATTTACACATTTGCATCCAACTTTATCCTCCAGAGAATTTATATAATTATACTTTGTTCAAGGTAATATAACTTAATATGACAACAGTTTTTTTTTTTTAAAGGATTCTGACTCTGGCCTGTGGTAGCTGCCAGTGCACTTAACATCCACCGAATGAGCTGGGGGGGAAAAAGGTATGATAAACATAAAGTCACAAGTGTGAACACACAAATACACTTTTTAAACATAAATACTTATTTTAGACTGAGTTGTAGTTGACCAAATAGTTCTCTGAGAGTATAACTTACTGTGGTACAGTAATGTGAAAAAACAACCAAAAAAGGATATAAATAATCAAACATACAGTATGCTGTCAATATATACACAGGAAATGTAAAAACTCACTGATGACTCATTCTTTGTTACAGCACCAATGAAAGGGTACCCCTGAAGAACCTAACAAATAGCAGGAAAAGCTACGAAAAATATAGTGTATCCCAAAAAAAATAAAAGGCTTATAAATTAGAAATGACCAAATCAAAATAAGTACTCATACAATAGAACAAATCTTGATGTAACCGGTACATACAACTCGAAGGAAAAGAAGACTAACCTGACACAAGCATCTAATCTAGAAAGCAAATGAGCGGGTAGAGGTAGAGCACCATCTGCCAAGATGAACATGTTCCGACTGGGCAGGAAAAAAGACCAAATGACCATGAAGACAATGTAAAATATAGCCTTTGATTGGAAATGCAATATTCAAATAAGTCACACATTATCCACATGCTATTGCACTCGTATAAACCTTTTGTTAGACAGTGCTCCTATTCAGGGGCCTGGCACTCTCCTTCGGGCTAGTCTCCTGCTTAGGATGGCTAGGGTGTATTGGGGGTTGGGGTTGTGGTAGTATGAGAGGGAGCTACAGTATAGTTTTGGGTTTGGACAGGTTGCTGTGTAGTTAGGCCCAACCCTGAGATCAGGGAGTAATACGGGTCCAGGATGAAGCCAACCCAAGCACCTCTTGACAGACCAACAAAAAACACTTTACACATTTATTCGATAAATATTGGTATACACTGTTCTCCTTTGGCCTTCTTGGCCTGGACGTCCCATAGAGACGTAGAGTTCCTCCACCAAGGTCCGCCATCGATTGGACATGGGCATTTGTCGCTCTCACAAAGACCCGGTAACAGTCTCCCAAGAGGAGCGGAGACCCATCCCAGCTTGGTGTTCGAGCCTCTCTTTGGTAGGCAGACGTTTTGTGTGGCAGCCTTGTGTTTTAGTCGTTTATGTAAATACGGTACGGGAAGGCGATGTTGGCCTCAGAGGAAGCAGACTGGTCCAACTTCTATATGTCGCTGGCTACGGGGCTGTGATGCAGAGACTTCCTGTACGTCTACAATAGGTAGCTGACGACTATCCTGAGTATGGAAGAGGAAACGTGACTGGTGCCAGCCGCCATCTTGGATCTGAAAAGGGGGACAGGGGAGGAAGAGGAAGAAAAAGGAATACAAATATGATTCAAGTGATTCAAATCCCAAATGGAACAAATACATTTCACATAAGGTATACTTCAGAATATGTTTAGAGATCTTTTTCAAAATCTACCAAAATAATTGCCAAATATGTATTTCTACATGTAGATGACATTCTGTCGAGTTGTAAAAATATATTTAGGATATACATTTTACAGTGTCCCAAATATTTCGAATGAATGTCATCTACATGAACAAATATATTTTGGCCACTTTTTGTAAGCTTTGAAACAATTGAATAAACATACTCTGAAGTACATGTGAAATTTAGCCATTTTTCCCGCAGTATGAGATGCGACAGTTTGCATATCCGAGGTGAAGCTAAACACATTTCTTTCAATCTGTAAATGTAATAAGATTAAATCTATTGTATTACATTTCAGGGGCCTCACTTATCAAGCATCTTAGAATAGGAGTGCTGATCTGGGACCAGATTGGCTTTTAAGTTACAGCGAACAGTATAAGGTCATGTGACTTACCCACTAATCCTAGATCAGTACTCCTATTCTAAGATGCTTGATAAGTGAGGCCCCAGGGCTGTAGTCAATACCACTTTAGAATCCAAGTCAATTCCAAGACCAGGTCGAAAGGTAGTTTAGACCAAGTCAAGACAGAATCGTATTCAAGACCAAGACCAGAATAGGCAATAAACAGTGTCCATGTCTTTCCAAATATAAAACATAATGATTAAGGAGTTTAAGGACGAACAGAGATGTATAGTACCGTACATCTATCTGCAAATCTGCTCTGTACTACACACGTAAATATCAACTAATCAATGCATAGGAACTGACTAATTAATGCATAGAGGTTTGCACATGTGAAATCCCTTAAAATATTGTGGAGAAAATAAAGCAAACATCAATACAAATTAACCATTTGTTAATATTTTTTAGATAGGCGGGAAAAATTGGATTTAACGTCTGATAGTGGCCAAGACCAATACAAGTCCAAGTCCAAGTCGGTACCAGACCTAGACAAGTGCAAGCCATCAGAAAAGTGTTCTCCAGGCCGGATCCAGTACTACAGCCCCGTTCAATTCTATTCATGGTAGACCTGAAAGGAAAAGGATCTGCTGTATCAGTTCTGCTCATCACCTTGCACTCGTCTTGTAGCACGTGTGGTTCAAGTAGTGCGTCTTCCTCAAACATCTGTCCGTTCCAGCCACGAAACCACATCCGGGTGTTCTCCTTTGTTATTGGGCCGGTGGCGCTGAAGCCGTCTGTGGTGCCGTAGGGCGGATCACTCAGGCAGTGGACTGTGATGCTGTGGCTGGCCTCAGTGCTCAGTAAATGGAGAAACTTCATTTGGACTTTCCCCACACCGAACACCATCTGCAGGGGAAGGCACAGCCAGGGTTGCGTAATCAAATTCTAACCATCACAGGGTGAAGACTTGCATTCCCACATGTGAAAAAACAGATTGCTACAACGACGCCTGCATGAAGTCAAAGTACAATATGGAACACTGTTACAGTTATCAGTTATTTCAATAATTATATTGATTTAAGGTGCAATCATCTAATTATTTGAAGTACTGATTGAAGGTAAGGTTTGAAATTAATTATATTTAATGCTTTATCCTTATGCCGTCTGATCCACACAAAGTGGGGATGTCCAAAGAATCAAAAGATACAACTGAGAATGAATGGGACAACGCCTCATAGCTACTGTCCATACCTGTCCCCCACCGTCCGAGACTGTATCAATCTCGCCTTATCTATTTATTAACGCCTCGATAAAGTCAAGTTTCAAAGGCCCCGTCTTTCTGTCCAGCACCTCGTTGAGGTTTGATCTCTGCATGTTCTTTCCACTTCACTCTCGTACCTTATTGGAGGCCAGTGGATGTAAACAGGTCTGCCCCCCTGCAGTGAAGTTGCAGAAGACCTCGATGGCGTCTGAAGTGCAGCCCAGGTTTGGATCGATCCAGAACCGACCTGAAAGCCCAATCCAAATTTAGACAGAGGAAAGTCAGACGTAGAGAAAAAACTATAATAATATAATAATATTAATAAACTTTACTCGTATGCCGATCTAAAAGCAGAGTTTACAAAGTGCTTCATAAAAGGCATACGAACAAGAATAGTAAAATATATAAAAAGGAGATACAAATTGACCAAAAAAAGAAGAAGTGTGTTTTAAGAAGTGATGATACAACTCTCCTGATGGTGTTGAACCTGCACCCGATACAGTCCGACAAAAACACTAGAATGTACATAGTAGAAACCAAACAAAAAATCTAGACTAGTGTAAGGAAATCCAGTAGGCCACAGTGTATAAGATGCTGATGACAGCTACAGTAAGTTCCACTGGTTTTAAATGGTGCCCGGCATTGTCACTACCCATTTGGCATTGAAAGAACGCTCCTTTTCGAATCAATGAATGTTGTTACACCACCCATGTTGTGTTGAATCATGGCTGCGTCCAACTGCATGGTGATTATGACACTCAAGGTATAGGAGGCCATTCTTGTGACCAATCATGCTTGTCAAGAGGAAATAATATTCAGCGGTCAACACATATGCATGTAAAAATTAAGCAGGCAAACAGGAATCTACATATGAGGATATGAGGGAAAGTTGTGTATCCAAAAAAATCACATCGCTTCAGTATCTGGTATATCAAGTTCTCACCATCAGCAATCTTGTGATGACAGTCCAGCAGGTCTTTACAGACACGGGCCGGGTTCTCCCGTGTGCCAAGAGGCTTTTTGATGCTCTCGATCACACTGCTCAGGTAACGCAGAGTCTTAAGGATCTCAGAATTCTGGTCCGGCAGGGCCATCTCGGTGTTCTGGAAAATCTGGTTGAGATTGGGTCAGCAACGGAAGAAAGACAACGAATGAGAGACGAGGATGTGCACAAACCGATCATCTTCAACTCTCAAGCTCTCAAATGACATTTGTTTAATTGGAGTCATGACACCAACAACCAGCGCAAAACCGAAGTTGTCAAGAACTAGTCTTTTTTTATATTTCCAATAGATCCTAAATACATCACATTTGTTCATCGGTCTATCCATTCCGCGCACGCAGCCGTCCTTCTGCCAACCTATCTACTGTACCATCCACCCAACATTCCATCTGTTCATCCCTTTATTCAGCTATCCAGCCACCATACATCTTCAAACCCACCTGTCATCCATCCATGCACCCATTCCACTGACTGAGAGTGTACTAAGTGCTTTACCTCGGTCCTAAGGGCAGCGTTGGAGTCAAATAGAGTGTGGTCTACCGAGTCAGCATATATCTGCCTCTGTGGAATCATCAACAAATTCAGTTTAATGAAAAACTAACGAGATGCACTATTCATGATTAAACTGAAAGCTTTTCCTCCATGGGTTTGTTCACTGGTAAGAGAGAAAATACAAAAAAATGTTGAAAATGCATACAGTTTATAGTGAAAACTCCAATAGAGTCCATATACAGCTTAATACCAGAGAGAAGCAGTAAAATAAGTCCTGCGTCAACAACGTGTCACATTCCTGACATCAGCAGCATAAACACTAAGGTTATCACGTAATGTGCGTAAACAGAAAATGTGATACAGGTTTTTTTGTATTTATTTTTATCCTTAACTGTTCAAGCAGAAAAGAGGTCACTCAGACAGTGGGAGGCTACAGTGAACTACCCTTTACCCAGAGGCTATGAGAGATACGAGGTGGGTTTCTACTGCAGTGAGAAAGCTAGCCAGGACATTCCTGTCTCCGATGTTACTGAATTCCCCCCTGAACATTACCAAGATAATACACAGGGTGAGTAAGAGGCACCGTTCAAGCCAACACTTGTGATTTTGATGAGACATCTTAGCTGATGATATAAGGTTTAGTAAAAATGTAATACAAAAATGACACATATCAGCACATAATTGTAGTTCAATAGATACACTTATAGGATAGATACACTTATAGAATAGATACACTTATAGGATAGATACACTTATAGGATAGATACACCGGGAAGTGCTCCAACTATTCCCTCTGCCTCCAGACCTCGAACGGCCAACACTCCTGCCTTTCATGTGAAACCCAAAACAGGGACCTCTGCCCCATAGCTGACCCTCTCTTCCTCAACTGTTTTGCTTCATCAGGGGATCCAATCAAAGGCACAAAGTACTTACTGTGGGACCAGGAGCACCAGGGGGTCCCTGGGGAGGAAGGAAAGAAACACAGACAACATGACGGATACCGTGAGGAATGATCTCATTGGGGTTGGGGTCTGTTCACTTTATAGTCAATCAATTCTGTGTCTGTGGGCTCTGTGTTGTTATAGGAGCGTGCAACCAGAGACCTGCTTTGTCTGGGGTGCTGGCCATGGGGCCACGGGGCCACGGGCCTGCCTGGATTGAATTGAGAGTGAAATGACCAATATTGGTCCAATCTCTGGTTCCCATGACACAACAAAGTCAACAGCTTTACATGTGTGGTATGTTGCTGGAGTGTGGCACTGCGGTAAAACATTTTTTAATGGAGGGACAAACACTTACTCTGGGACCTGGACTCCCCTCTGGCCCTTGAGGCCCCTGAGATTTAAAAACACAAAATCAAAGTGTTAAAATGGCGGAAGAGATCAAATACTCTTTAAACGTATACATATATTTGCTGTTTAAATTCACTTTACAGTGGCCAACTGTGATACTAGCTCTGGACTGATTTGCCTTTGGGTGCTAAAAGGCATCAGCTACCCTTTTCCCTTTGGTGACCTCAAACCTTAGTGGGGAAGTTCTTAAACTGAACGTTTTGCTTCTGTAGTGGAGGCCAATGTCAATATCCCTCCACCCTGGATCTATTCTGCATAGGACTTTCCAAACAATTTGTATTGGGGGAGGGTAAAAGTGCAGCAGTACAGTGAGCAGAATGGGACTTCACCCTTCACCCTGCTCCATAGGAATACAAGTTTGACTGTATCACACTGCCCCCTCTGGCTGACCAGAGACATAGCACAGTCCAATACAGCCACCCGGGGCAGCTGAGGGTGGGGTGTACTATGAAGGAAGCTTAAAGGGATGTTTTACCCTAAATCGATGTTACCTCCATTTTGTGAAACATCCCACCTCTCGCTGAGTCAGAAAACATGTTTTCTGCGCATATAGCTGCTTCCGAGACGTTGATATAGATTGTCGTCCTTATGGGATGCAATGTGCTATTTTAATCCAAATATAACTGGTTTGATTTCGGGTAAAGCATTCCTTTAACATGCCCAGGCTTTCTTTGCATTAGCGGGCTTGACGGGCGTTCACATGAAAGGGGCGGCGTCTGCAACAACGAACTTATATCGGTATAAAATGGAACGCACCCATAGGCTACTTCTTTTTCAGGTCGGAAGAGCAAATAAATAATTTGACAAGCATATAAGGAGTTTAAAAGTAAGTAAGTAAGTAATACACAATCACTGCAATATTGTTGCTGTCAATAAGGCAAGAGAAGAATGCTGGCAGAAATGGCTAATCGTGTAGATTCCTAAATGACCTCACCGCTCAGAATGCTTTAAGTTCCCTGTAGCCACATTTCACGATTTCCAAACAACTGAGTTTCACCATATTGTTGAGTTCACTGTTCATGTAGATATATAACAAACCGTTTCTTCAGTGTGAACTGTGCTTTAAATTCACTGTGGAAGAACTACAGAGAAAACAGCGAACATTAAAACACAGTGAACATTTCAAGTTTCACAGTATTTACCACCCCTCAACAGCGTTTACACGAGCGGGTCGGAGTGCAGCGAGGCCCACACAGAGCTCCGGGACACACGGCTACTTTCACCATGACTCAGCCACAGCCATCTGCTGTCGCTTCAGACAGTCATATAAACAGAACCACCCGTGAACCCCAGCTAGCTTTCGCATATCTGTAAACAGAGCGTTCGTCATCGACAGTAGGTCGTTTAACACCCAGGAAGTGCTTTGAGGTCGCGCTTTCTCAATAAGGAACTAGGAAGTCCGACACTACTAGTAAACTATACTCATCTTGAAAGACTTCGGTTTTAGCTGATGAGGTGAATAAAACTATACATTCAGATCTTACCATTTCGCCACTGCTTCCTTTTGGACCTCTTAGCCCCTGTAGAAAAACAAAAACAAAAAAACAGGTATAAAATATGAGCAGTGTACCTCATTCTCATCACAGGTATCCCTGAACCCCGAATAAGTAACACATTTATAAGGTTAGTGTCTCGACGAGTGCTCCCTTATCTCCAAAACCATTCCCAGTTTCAGAGAATCCCTTGACTGATATCTGCTTTCTGACATTTGCATTACCTTTGCTATTTGAAAAAATTACCCAGGTCTACATAACACAAAGACGTATATGAGGCCCTGTTCCAAAACGGTGTCACCTTTCAAATTTGAGGCTACACCAGGCAGTATAGATACAGCAAAGCTAAGAATGGCCACGTTGTCACGGGTTCGACATACTCTACGGACTGAGGAGTACCAAGTCAAAGTTTCACTTTAACTCCTGCTTTAACAATAGAAGGGTTCATCGGCTTATCTGGCTACGTTTCCAGAGTCACAGTTATGGCACACGTTAACACACACAGACACCTACGGGTTTTCCCATTGGGCCCATCATTCCTTCAGGGCCTACCGGTCCAGTGAATCCCTGAAACAAACAGAAAGAGGGGATGAATAAACCACTCTGTTTGAGTTTATACACCACCGCCGTGAGAGTTAAAATAACACGCATGGGAATAAGGACCCCACACACCCAATTCACTGCCGGCTGTGGTTTAATAGTAGTTGAAGAGGTGTGTATAGTGCTGAGAGGGTGGTATGTCCCACAGGACTTCAAGGTGTCGAGGGTAATTACGCTGAAAGGTGGCTATGCTCTACACTTCCAGAGAATTAAGGACATTCTGCTTATGCCTTTATATGTTTTTGGTTACACAAATGGGCAGAAGTGTATAGTGTGCGTGTTCTATTCCACTTTTGGGGCATGATTCCCAGCACAGCGGTGTACCTACTGTCTCTATTTCTACCATACTTACCAGAGTTCCCATACGGCCTTTGGGACCAGGGACACCTTTCAATCCCAAATCACCATTTGGCCCCTGTTTCAAACAAAAAGAGGTGTTGTACGTTGCAGGCGTGTCATGACACAGGGACAATATGTTCTGGGTGTGACAGATGTTTTTCCTTCTTCTTCTGTCATGTTTTATCATCTCTGCTCCTCTTCCTCCTCTCATCTCACCCCCACACTATTCATGTGTCAGGTATCTCATCTTAACTAACCTCATCTCCTATTTCATCTCTCCTCATTTCATTTCAGCTCATTTAGTAATGTGATTTTATTTCAACTTTTTGTCTCCTCTCCTGTTTTCTTAGCTACTCACCTTTGGTCCTGGAAACCCCTGGAAACCAATCATCCCCAAGTCTCCAGATTCCCCCTGCAAGCAAGAAGACAATCACATCATGGCAACATGAGGCATTCCACAAAGGGCTTGTGTGTGTGTGTGAGAGAGAGAGAGAGAGAGAGAGAGAGAGAGAGAGAGAGAGA
>OMOT01065056.1:2423-19282 GCA_900312575.1 Acanthochaenus luetkenii | reverse complement strand
TTTTAAATGTAACTTCTCCTTCACAAGATGTTTTACTGTGGGACTCTGGCTAATCAAGCAATCCCCAAAATGTATAGTGACGTCTGCAAGATGAGACTGCTGTGTTTTGGGGCCAACAACTAACATCACAGTTTTGTTGGCATTTAGTCGCAGGAAGTTTGCTGACATCCTTTTTTTTTTTTACAGCAGATAGGCACACTTCTAAATGTGAGACTTGTGAAAGGTCATTTGTTTTAATGGGTAGGTACATTTGGGTATCGTCCGCATAACAATTAAATGTAACATTATGACAATGGAAAATATTGCAGAGAGGCAGCATATAAATAGAGAAAAGCAAAGGGCCTAACACTGAACCTTGTGGTACACTGACGTTAACGTTTGAGCATTTTAAGATTATGTTGTGTGAAATACTATGCGTTCTATCATATAAGTAGGACTTAAGCCATGAAAGTGAGTAAGTCATTCACCACCTTTGTGAGAGCAGTCTCAGTGTTATGGTCTTCATCAGGGTCAGGATACAAATGAACACGTAGTGGCCATGATCTCAAACAGACACTCCACAATGCAAATTACAAAAAACACATAAATAAACAGGAGAAATAAACAGTCCTACATCAAATCTCGAATATAAAGCTTTGAACTTTATATAAACCATATACTGTATACTGTAGGTAAAACTTAACAACAAAAGATACATCTTAAAAACAAGGAGGAAATAAATTAGGGGGCCCCAATGTGGACAAATAGCTATTAAATTGTTTCAGAAAAGGGGAAAAATCTACATTGACGTTTAAATGAGGAAATCTAATAAGGTTCTGTTTCCTCGTGGTTTTCTGTGCAGCTCTTCAGATTTTCACTCTTTCAGATTTCTTTTTTAAAATCTGTTAAGACTGCAGACTTTTCTTAAATGTGAATTTCCAAAAGTCGAGGAGAGCAGAGTACAGTGTTCCTCCAGTAGATTGTTTTCTGTCTGTTTCAGATCCTCCCGGTCCTCCAGCCAGAGTAACCCCCTCTGACATTGCCAAGGATGCTGTGACTCTGACCTGGTTTGAGCCAGATGAGGACGGCGGCAACCCCATCACGGGATACTGGATCGAGAAGTTTGATCCAGAGACTGACAAGTGGAATAGATGCAACAAACTGCCCATCAAGGACTCTACTTTCAGGTAACGGTCATAACAGCTGTGTCCTGTATAGCTGAAACAAAAGGTGGAAACACTGCCTCCAAAAAGTACCTTTTGTTTTTCCTGTCCAGTTAGTCAATCTTAGCTTTAAAGTGATAATGCACAAGATTCTTTTTTTTCTTTTTTGGTGACACCTTTGGTGATAAGCAGTCATTGCTTTGGTGCTTTCATAGGCACTCGCCCAACATACAAATAAAGGCACTCAATGTAGACTGGCTTCTTATATTTCTTCCTGGGAATTTTTCCTGGGAAGGAGGAACCCCCTCACAGGTGTTTAGAACAGCAAATGCAAAATCTTTCATGAACTGGCTGTAGGTTGAATCACTATTATATGGTATCAATTGGTGATAGAGTAGTAAAATGGAAATGTATTTACATGAAAAAGTTGTGAATTATTACTTTAACCACTAACCCTGCTGCTCTGTGTCTGCAGGGTGAAGGGCCTCACCACTAAGAAGAAGTACAGGTTCCGTGTTCTGGCTGAGAATCTGGCGGGACTTGGAAAACCCAGCGTGGAGACCGATCCTATCCTCATCAAAAATCCAATTGGTATGTCACACATCTGTCAATCAATATCATCAGCATTATTACTCCACTTTAGCTCTGTCAAAAGCTGCAATTTCATGGCAACTTCTACAAATGTAAAAATGTCAAGTTGCTATACAGTTTTCCATGGTAGTATACAGTGCTCTGATGTCATCCAACAATTACAGTCGTGAAAAGAAAATTGCCAGTCGCATTAGAGCCTTTCAGAGTAGGATTCTCACAGAGTAAAAAAATATTTTCCCCCAGATCCGCCATGGGCTCCTGGCAAGCCTTTCGTCAAAGACATCGCCAAGACCTCTGCCTTCCTATTGTGGACCAGACCAGAGCATGATGGTGGGGCCAAGATCGAGGGCTACATCATAGAGTTCCAAAAGACAGGAAGCGAGGAGTGGATCCGCATTGCCGAGGATGTTCCTCAAACAGAACACTTCCTGAAGGGCCTGATGGAGAAGCAGGAGTACTCCTTCCGGGTCAAGGCCATCAACAAGGCTGGGGAGAGTGAACCCAGCGATCCCAGTGACCCCGTGGTCTGCAAGGAGAGAAAATGTAAGATTGACCTCTGTGGTGCTTAGAGCCAGAACAGGTTGTTTCTGAGAAAAGTGTAGTATGTCGTCGCTGTTGGGTGAAAACCTGGTATCCCCAAAATTTCAACTTTTCAGCAGCTAAGGAAACAGCCTTGTTTTTAGCTTGACAACCATGTATGTTTGAGTTTATCCAATGAGCTTTTGAAAGGGTTTAATAAGTCAAATAATTTCCTCAATCCCTAGAGAACCATGTAATCCTTAAAGTGAAGTTAAAACATGAGGTTACGAGATTCTGAAATGACAACAGCAATGTGTGGGTCCCAGGCTGACCAAATTTGCTTTACTTAGGAGATTTTAAAAAAATGATATTGATAGACTGTTGATGTGACTGTTGATCACATAGAATGACATTCATGAATGTTTCCTATTTCCATTCAACAGATCCTCCATCTGCTCCTGAGTGGCTGGAGGTGGCTAACATCACCAAGATCAGCGCTGACCTGAAGTGGCAGGCTCCTAGCAGTGATGGAGGCTCCCCCATCACCAACTATGTGGTGGAGAAGCGAGACGTCAGGCGTAAGACCTGGCAGACCGTGGACACCACTGTCAAGGAGCTGAAATACACTGTGACTCCCCTCAACGAAGGCTCGCTCTATGTGTTCCGTGTTGCTGCTGAAAATGCAGTGGACATGGGTGAATTCTGCGAGCTGGAGGACGCCGTGCTGGCTAAGGACACTTTCAGTAAGTTATTATCCTGAACAATTTGGTTTGTTAATGTGTTTTCATCCATTTTAGAAGCATTTCTCAAAATACAGTCGTCGTTGGTCTTTCCCTTTGAATCCATACCCGAAAGCCTGCAATTAATTGGCTGAATATTTTTATTCTCCGTTATAAGAACCTGATTAGGCCTGTGAAGTCAAGCAGGCAAAAGAAGGCAGGGGGAATCTGGTAATGACAGTAATGTTTGCTGTGTCCTCTGCAGCTACTCCTGGACCTCCTTATGCCGTGACAGTGGTGGAGGTCACCAAGAGACATGTAGAGCTGAAATGGGAAGGCCCCAAGAGCAACGGTGGAAGACCCATTACCAAGTAAATTAACAAACTACTGTAAAACTACTATGTAGACTGATATGAGAAATATATATGTTGGAAAATAATTTAGATGACAGGATGAGATATGATAATGCTTATTAGTCAGATTTAGGGATTATAGACATGCAATACAGTCTGAAAACATTTCATGAAATGAGCACGTACTGTGAAACACAGATTACGTGTTGTGGACACAAATTATGTTAACATTACATTCCAAGAATTGGACATGCCTCTTCACCTGCAAAGGTTAGCTAATGGTTTGCCAGTGTAATTATTCTGGCAAAGAACAACTTTGGTTAAGGTTATGGTTGGATTCATCTAAAACTTTGGTTACGGTAAACAAAAAAACTTGAAATATTGGATATGGTAAGGTTTGGGTAAATAAGACAAACGTTCTCTGAAAATGAAAACATCCCTTCCAGTAGAAAACCCGGGTCATTGGCGTGGAAAGAAAATGTATCTGCCCATCCGCCCCAACAACCTCCATACCGTGACTTTCCAGCACGTTATTTCAATGTCAAACTACTACCTGTTTCCTCCACCTAATCCTTTCCTGGTGGGGAAACGCATTTCTCGCACTTTTCCTGCACAGTGCACCTTGTTTGCATTTTAAGACATTGCGCTCATTTAATGGAATTTTGAGAGACCAGGCTCAGAAATGCACAAACCATTTTTAAGAGCACAAAATATATTATTCTTTGTTTCCAAGGTATGTGATTGAAAAGAAGGAGAAGGTTGGAATTCGCTGGCTGAAGTGCTGTAAGACCCCAGACAGTCAAACCCAGTTCAAGGTGACAGATGTGGACGAGGGAACTGAGGTCCAGTTCCAGGTCCGGGCTGAGAACGAGGCCGGAGTCGGAGACCCAAGCGAACCCACTGAGATCCTTACCATTGAGGATCCCACCAGTAAGTTGCCATAAAAGTAGTCGGACGGTTGTTCTTGTGTGTGTACAAGCATGATAATTACATGTATAAGAATAATAAAGATCTAAGCACTTAAAAATGTAAAAGTAACATGTAGCTGCTTCTCTGCTTCTCCAAATCCAGCCAAAATAATCTACTTGTAAAATAAAATGCCTCAGGATAAGATACTTCATAGATAGAATAATATTACATGTAATATTATCTTGTGGAAAATCTGATACTACAACAAAGATATGGAAATATTAGTCAAGCACTTTTCACTACTCAGGCATAAATACTAAACCTTCAGAATACAGTGTAAATTCAAACTGTCTTCTCTCTTCCAGGTGCTCCATCTCCTCCTCAGGAGTTGACCATCCCAGACGCCAGCAGGGAGCACATCAATGTAAACTGGAAGCCTCCAGCAAAGGATGGTGGCTGCCCCATCACCGGCTACCACGTGGAGGTGGCCGAGGCCCGTCCAGAGCTGAAGTGGCTCAGGGTCAATAACAGACTTATCAAGGAGCGCACGTTCAGGATTGATGATGGAATCAAACCGGAGAAGAAGTACGTGATCAGGGTTCGCGCCATCAACTCAGTCGGCACAAGTGATCCCTCGGAGATGTCCGACAAGGTCTTCACCAAGGATCCTGACTGTAAGCATAACTCTCAGCATTAATCTGTCAAATGTGTCCTCTCAAATGTTATTTATTGAAATAGTATTTACCAAATGATGTGTCATGTCTGCTGAGAGAATGTAAGTAAGTGAACTTTATTTGTATCGCCCCTTTCAAGACATTACAGTCACAAAGTGCTTCACATTATAAAACAAATATGGACACACAGCAGGATATATTATGACATAAATATAGACGCTACACAGAATGCACAGTGAAAATCACTGAACATTTTGCTTATCAAAGCATTAAAAATGTTTGCCAATCAAACTTTTGCATGGAGGCTATTCCAGACTCTAATATTCCTTTTTATTTTTATTCACGTCTTGTCCCAAGGCTCCCCCACCATGGAGCTGGAGACCCAGGAGGTGGTGGTGGTTGAGGGAGAGAAGTTGCACCTCAACATTCCCTACAGAGCCATCCCCACACCAAAGATGGTCTGGCAGAAGGACACAGTGGAGTGTAAGGCTGACGACAGGCTCTCCATGACTGTGGAGATGAACAGCGCTCACCTGGAGCTGATGAAGTGTACCCACGCTGATGCTGGAGTCTACGTCATTACCCTGGAGAACAGCCTGGGAACTGCCAACGGGACCATCAACGTCAAAGTCATTGGTAGGGTGTCCTCTCCATAATACTAACTGGACCTGGGCTGTACTGGCTTCTCCTTGAACTCATCTATTGAATGACTACAGTGAGGCCAAGGAAGGATAGTAGAAAAGGAGGAAATTTAAGGCAATTTGTCTGACAGTACAGTTAGACAAAGTCACTAAATCAGTCACTGTTAAAAAACAGGTATTGGCAATGTACTTTGTGATGGAGAAAAAAGAGGCAGAGATACCAATTTCTCCACCGACAGTAGCTTCAATAGACCAGAATGCAATGCAGCCACAAGACATGTTGCTTTTCTCGACTGGCAGGTTCTCTGGGGGACGGTGAAAGACATTCTGGGAAATGTAGGACATCAGTAACTGAAGTAGTAGTAGACAATGCAGGTTGAGGGATACAAGGAAAAGCTAAATTACAAACAAAATAAGTCCTGGAATGCATTGAACATCACAGATTAATGAGATCTAAATGTATCCGAGGATGGCATTTTCCTTTAATATCTTAATAAAGGTACCTTAATATATCTTTCTGGATGTAAAATTTGCCTGCAACAAAGCAAGCTTACAACCTCACCACCGTTCTCTGAAACATTTTTCCTTCCTTCCTTAACCCTGCAGGTCTTCCTGGTCAGTGTAAGGACATAATATCCAGTGATGTCACCAAAAAGTCCTGCAAGATCAGCTGGGAAGCCCCAGAGAACGACGGCGGTACTCCCATCATCAGCTACTCTCTGGAGCGCCGTGAGGCCTCCAAGAAGACCTACATGCCTGTTTTGTCAGGAGAGAACATCCTGACCTGCAACGTCAAGGACCTCTACCTGAACTGCGAGTATCACTTTCGGGTCAAGGCCGTCAACAAGGTCGGGGCTGGAGAATACCTGGAGCTGCGCACCCCAGTCATCACTGAGGAAATCAAGCGTAAGTGCCGGTCAACTGAATACATAAATCTCAAAATCATGAAGAGTTGGTGCATTTATATTATTCATTCCATTCTCACAATGACTATTTATGTTGTTTAATACTTAATCCACAGAGAAACCAGACCCGCCCATCCAAGTGGAAGCCCACGACCCGACGGCCAAGTCCATTACAGTCACATGGAAAGCTCCCGATTACGATGGAGGCTGTCCCATCCAGGGCTATGTCCTGGAGAAGATTGAGAAGGACGGAGACCGCTTTGAGAGGGTCAACCAGAACCTGGTTCCAGGTTTCACTTATGTGGTGACAGGCCTGAAGGAGGACGTGGAGTACCAGTTCAGAGTCAGAGCTGAGAACGCCGCTGGGGTCAGCGAGGCGTCCCGCAGCTCAGAGCTCATTAAGGCTGCAGACCCCGTCGGTATGAAAAACTACAAGACTGTACAAAATCATTTATTGGCCTGAGTGAGGTTTAGTTGACACAACCAGGACAGAAAACAGTGTGCATTATACCCAATAGTGGACAATAAATAAACTAATTCACTAGTTAACAAAATGCACATCTATCTGGTCAGTCTAGTAATGCCAGTATAGGAAAAATTACTGCTTCTATACTATTAGTATTCCACAGAATACCAAAACATCTGCAGGAACCTTGTTTGATGAACTGCCAACGTCATATCTAATCATTACCAGCTGTGCAGTCCATACCCATGCTGCTTTATCCTACACAACTACCCTACCTGGGTAACCTTAACAGTCAAGCTAGATTTGACACAATATTACTGTGGGTACACATATACAGATGCAAGACTAAAACACAATTCAAGCTCTTAGTACATCTCCTACATTTAATGTTTCATTTCAGAAAAACCAAAGGTCACCCTCCACGCCCGTGTGCAGTCTGGTCTGTGCATTAAGAAGGGCGAGGAGATCTGTCTCGAAGCCTGCATCTCCGGCTCGCCCTATCCTAAGGTCACCTGGCTGAAAAACGACGAGGACATCACAAAAGAGCCCACAAAGAAGATTGTCCCGATCGTCAAGAAGAAGACCAAGTCCAAGGTTTGTATACAGAGATCTTTTTTTTAAATATCGCTCTTGCTTTATATTTTTCTGTGGATTGTTTATTGAATAATCAGTTTTACCTTAGCTCATGGTATTTTGAATTGTGAAATACCTCAGAGTGCAAACATGTTCAAAATGTATTATGGCCTGATATATTAGTTGAATTCATTGTTTAATTAATGGATTCATTCATTGAATCACTGAAGGTGCCTGAGCCAGAGGAGGAGTTTGTGACCCCCCTGCGTGAGCGCCTGGGTCTGGACCAGACTAAGAAGGGTCAGACAGCGCTGATGATCCGTGACTCCGTCAGACGTGACCACGGCACCTTCACCATCCGGGTGGAGAATCCTCATGGTGTCGCCACCGCTTCCTGCACCGTAAACGTCCAGGGTAAGACAGCAATATTTTGTACAACTATTTGAATCAGTTTACATCCTGATGTCTGAAACCACAGGTCAGCCTGCCTCTTGTTGGTTCCCATATTATTGGAGTAACAGTAAGTTTTCTTCTAGGGTGAGAGACCTGAATCTAACATTAATTATTACAGACAAGCCCGGTGCTCCGATCAACTTCACCTTCGATGAGATGAAAAACACTTCAGTGATTTGCAACTGGGAGCCTCCTGAGGACGACGGAGGCTGTGAGATCCTGAACTACATCCTGGAGAAGAAGGACAACAAGAACGATGAGATCGGCTGGATCACCGTCACCTCCACCCTGAAGGGCACCAGCTGTCCTGTCACCAAGCTGATTGAAGGAAAGGAGTATATCTTCAGAGTCACTGCTGAGAACAAGTTTGGCTGCGGGCATTCCTGCATCTCCGGACCACTGGTCGCCAAGAACCAATTTGGTAAAGAGTAGTAGAAAAGGAAAAAATACTGTACACTCAAAATAACAGCTCCATAAAGAAAGATTGAATGCTAATACCAATGTTTCAGCCATGTTGTTGAAGGTGGTTACAGTCCCATGACCCAAACACCAAATATATTACCTAGTGCTAGTTAACCTGACCTCTGACATCACAATGTTATCATCTGACTCCCACAATCCCAAAATCTGCACAACCTATACATTTAATGGTCCCATGTCATTTTTGTTAGTTTTTTTTGCCCAAAATAGACTATACTTTTACCAAAATGGGACAACATGTATACATTTAGTTATTGGAAGTGCATCTACGGTATTTATCAAAAAGGCACAGTCCCAAAGAGTACTAATAGTTTGACTTATATGGTTACCAACATCACCAGTAGACACAATGTATATTTATTTGTACTGGTAACAAGAGCATACAATCTTTACATCAGTGGTCATATGCCAAATAATAAAAAACACTGCAACTATATTTAACTCCCACAACACCAACCGTCCCATCTCTTCTCCCCTCAGAACCTCCTGATGCTCCCAACAACCCCAGGGTCCACGAGGTGACGGCCAGCAGTGCCCACATTTCCTGGCACGAGCCCAAGGACAACGGCAGCCCCATCCTGGGCTACTGGATTGAGAGGAAGGAGGTGAACAGCAAGTACTGGACCAGGGTGAACCACACCCTGCTTAGCTCCCTGGAGGTGAAGATCATGGGCCTGATGGAGGGACTCACCTACATATTCAGAGTGTGTGCTGAGAACCTGGCTGGGCCTGGACCTTTCAGCGAGCCCACTGACCGCACCATCGCCATGGATGCCATCTGTAAGTTTTCTTTCACTTGAGGCCAAACTCCCGTCTAAGGTCAACATGCAGCAACTATTTTGTGTCACTCCTAGTAAGCACTCGTCAATGAGACCAAGCATTAAGCCACTGACTAGACCAGAACAATAAACGTCATCCTCCATGAATGATGCAGACCCACTCACTGCAAAGTAGTAACAAATATGTCACCTTGTTTTAAGCTGTAATTTTACTTCCCCTCAGTGTGATTTTGAAATCAGTGGTGTCTGAAATATTGTGCATGGTACATGGACGAACAAACAAATAATGTAGCCGCCTCCTCATGCAAATCAGTGTAATTTAAAAATGCAGAGAAGTTCTCCTAAGTTTTGTCACAAAACAAAAAGCACCACAGAGGCATTTACAGAAACAGGTGTGCATGAGCCAGGTAACCAAGTGGTGTCTAAACAAGAAGGTGCTGCTGAATGCAAAATATATTGGTACATCTTCAAACTTTATCAGAACTATTTAATGTGTCCCCTATTCCCCCTCAGTGCCCCCTGGCCCTCCTACTCCATGGATTGTGGACACTGGGAAGGACTCCGTCATCGTGTCCTGGAACCCGCCTCTGTACAACGGTGGAGGAGACATTCTGGGCTACCATGTGGAGAAGGTACTGACATACTACTATGGACCAAAACTACAGTAACCTTACTGGATTATTATGAAGAGTAGAGGTATGCACATCCAACCCATTTTTGCTCAGGTGCTGGATAGAAGTAGTTGTACCCATCAGCCTTCTTATTGAATCTGAAGTACTTACTTACAGAAGGAATTACTCTTTTTCAGCAATTGCTTTATGTGCCTTGGACCTGCAAAATAAAATCTCATTTTCTTCTCCCAGGTGATTGCTGGAGAAAAGGACTGGACTCGCAGCACAGAGTTCAGGTGTAAGGAGCTGACTTACGCTGTCACAGGACTGAAGGAGGGAACCGAATATTACATCCGAGTCGTTGCTGTCAACGACGCTGGTCCTGGAGCTCCCGGCGTGACCGAACCTGTCACAGTCAAAGAGCCTCAAGGTATTGACACAGTTCATTATCATCTTGTTGGGATGTATAGCCAGTGACAGTTTGCCTTATCATCATTTTGTATCATCTTAAGGTAAAACAGATTGTAACAATGTTTTTGGGGCTTGTTGTAGTGCACAATTTAATTCAGCGCAATCTGATCTTTGAATCATATTGCCTGATTATATATTGGTTATATGGAGAAAAGAGGAATGTCTGCTCACTTGATTTGGGCACAGCATTCGATACGATTCATCATGCCATCTTAATTGACAGACTTAGAAAATAGGTTGGTTAAACAGGGAAGGCTCTAGAGTGGTTCTCTTCCTACCTGGCAGGTAGAGAGTTTACGATCTCCAGTGGTGATGGGCCATATAGTCAGTGGTTGTAATTGTATCTCCCATCATTGCTATGCTGACAATACACAGCTTTATTTATCCATCAAGCCTAACGACCTTAGTAACATTCTGCATGACTGCCCGACCGCCATCAAAAAGTGGATCTTGTAACTTTCTGTAAGTCAAAACTTACAGTCTTGATTATTGGCCCCGATCATATTGCTATTAAAATTCATCACTATCTTGGTCCACTGACACTAAATATTGTGGCACACTCGGGGGTGGGGTGAGTGTCCACATGACCGGAAATAGCAGAACGGCTGTCCACACACAGAATTACCGAACAGAGTTTTATTCACTGGTTCGGGAGAAAGGGGGTTAGTCTCTTACGGGCAATGTCACTTATGGGGTAGTCGTAGTCAAGTCCAGGGGTCGTACACAACTCAGGCTCTCGTACAATCCGGGGGTCAAGACAGGAGAAGGGTTCTCAGACAGGTGGCGGTCGATCACAAAGAGGGTTCTCAGACAGGCAGGGGTATAGCACACAGCAGGGTCCTCGGTCCAGTCGGTCATACACTCAATCGACACAAACGCTCTCTCTCTTCTTCCTACTTCCCCCATGGGTCACACACCTTCCTCTGCGCTATCTCCCTGACCTGATTGGCCCTGCCTGCTCTCCCTAATCGCCTCAGCGGTTTCTTTACATTGAGAAACATTGCTAAAATCAAATTGTCTTTGTCAGAAAAGGATATGGAGCGTATCATTCATGCTTTCGTTAAGCCACGCTTAGATTATTGCAATGCACTGTTTTCCTGTCTCAGCCAACAGACCATAGCATGACTGCAACTGGTTCAGAATTCAGCCTTGACTAAGACCAGGTCTCATCTCTCCAGTCTTGGCCTCCCTGCACTGGCTTCCAGTGACCTATATTATAGATTTTAACATTTCCATTAACACATACAAGGCATTACATGGTTTAGCCCCCAATTACATCACTGAATTGCTGACCCATTACAGCCCAGTGAGACCTCTTCGGTCCACTGATCAAGGACTTTTGGCTGTCCCCTTTTCAAGACTAAAAAGTAGAGGTGACCCTTTGCAGTCTTAGCTTAGTTAACCCTAACCCTAACCCCCCCTGGAACCGCCTCCCATCAGCCATTAGATCGGCAGCATCTGTTGACTGTTTTAAACGACTTTTAAAGACACACTTTTATAGGTCTGCTTTCTTATAATTTATTTGATTCATTGCTTGTTGTTGCCTGCCGTGTGTGTATATTTTGTATGTGTATGTTTTTGTGTGTGAATATAGGCATTCTTTATGTAAAGCACTTTGTAACTCCATGTTTTGAAAGGTGCTATATAAATAAAATAACTTACTGTTTAAATGATCCCAAAAAGTGAAATGTATTGAAGTAAAGCTGTGACAATAACATTTCAGCCAAAGATGGATCTGGTATCTGACAAAGACCATGTTTGTCACAGTTATACTTCGATACATTTCACTTTTTCAGAGCATTGAAACAGTGAGCAGATATTACTCTTTTCTGCTTTTTATGTTTTTGTCCGGCTCCGAGTATTTTGGACGTGCATAAAACCTCTAAATTTTTCAGACTATGTATAGACAATAGATCATAAAAATGCGAATCTATCGATCTACAAAACCCCTACTTGTTTCTAGATAACTTTGTCAGGCTTGACATTAGAGTTACATTACCTTAAGATACATGGCTGACATTTCTCATTGTACATTGTCCTCCAGTGCCTCCTGCTGTGGACTTTGACACCTCTGTGAAGAATGGCGTAACAATCAAGGCTGGAGAGCTTCTGAGGCTTCCTGCTGTGGTGACCGGCAGACCCCAGCCAGAGGTCAAATGGACCAAAGACGATGCGGAAACCAACAATGAGAGGATGATAATAGAGACGAAGGGGAAGAACAGCATCCTGTTCATTAAGAAGGCTGTGAGGGCGGATCATGGAAAGTACCAGATCTCTGGTACCAACAACAGCGGGACAAAGACAGCTGAGACTGTAGTGGATGTCATGGGTCAGTGACTGTTGGAAAAATGCACCACAGCTGAAATTAATTAAGATAAAACACAACATCAATATTTTACAGCATCTCATGAATCTAATTTTATACATATTGCGGTTGCCGCGTGAAAATTTAATTTTGGTGATTTTCTTGTGACATGCTCTATGGATTGAGAAAATTATCCAACCTCTTGGGCTTATGAAACCCTTTCATTTGATAATGTAAAAAAATGCACGACCATAAGGTTATTTTCTTAGTTCCTGACATTTTGGAGATAGGTTTTCACCAAACTTCTTAGGTGCTCTTAAGTATTCAGTGTCAGGAACAACCTGGTTTTCTTATACATATTCTTCCTTAGATTTCTGAGAACGCATTTGTACCTATGCTGCTGTCTGTTTTAGAAACCAAATGAACATAAAATCTTGTTTTCTATTTAACATATTTACTTGTTTGGTAGTATCAATAAAAAGCTACTTAAATAGACCAAAATGTTTGTGTCTCCAGACGTCCCTGGACCGGTGGTTGACCTGAAGACGGTGGTGGTGACCAAGAAGAACATCACCCTGACCTGGGCCGACCCGCTGGACAACGGAGGCAGCGACATCATTGGCTACATGGTCCTGAGGAAGGACGCCAAGATGAAGCTGTTCCGCCAGCCCATCGAGACGGCCTCCTGTAAGTGTGACATCCAGGGCCTGCTGGTCAACGAGGAGTATGACTTCAGAGTCATCGCTAGGAACAAGTATGGAGATGGAGCCACAGCCGACCTGGGACCCATCCTGGCTGTGGATCCTAAAGGTAAGGGACATCAGCCACAATATGATGTGATTCTCTGCCACTATCCAACATATGGATCTGTGACTCTAAAAAATAGAGGTATGTTTTAAAAGTTATAATTAAGATATCCCTCCATTGTGTTTGACCTCCAGCTACTCCCTCTGCTCCTGAGAAGCTTCACTACACCGACAGAGGAAAGACTACCATCACCCTGGCCTGGCAGCCGCCTTGTACTGACGGAGGCAGCCCTATTATAGGCTACTACGTGGAGAAGATGAGGTCAGACAGCAATGAGTTTGACGTGGCCAATCAAAAGGTCTTCCCAGAGTGCTTCGGAACCATTGAGAACCTGTCTGAGTACCAGGAGTACCAGTTCCGTGTTAAAGCCATGAATGAGGTCGGAGACGGAGAGCCTTCCAAGCCCATCACAGTCACGATCCAGGACGATGAAAGTATGAAACATGCATATAGTCACTAAACACTGATTATAGGCCAGAATGGCATCTGGGCTAGTTGGGCTTGTGTCCTGTGAAGCGGTCCAAGATTGAAACAAAAAGAGAATTAACGAAGTCATGTTTAACAACAACTTCCATTCACATAGATAGATTCCCAACTCCACTCTTGATAAATTGCCATACAATTTCATTTGGAGGAATCCATCTAATAAAATGTCAACGTGCCCGGATCATTCCACATACGTACGTCTGCATTTTTCAAATTAATTGAAAAAAGGTCTCATATGCAATTATTCAGCAATATAATCCTTGTAATGTCACTTCAAAATAAAATTGTAATGCAAAATGTAGCTTCTGGACCATGATGCAAGAAATGGTAGAACAGATATGTTGTCACTGTTCTGGACGAATGGGAAAAGGTTTTTCATTGACAGAATCGGGTAGTGTGTGATCCCTCGTCTTCATGTATGCGACGGCCATATTTGTTCCGTCTGGTAGTGTGAACAGCTTCCCAACCAGACCTTTGTTTAGTCTGATCTGGCCTATTAAGGCAACATGGTGTTCTAGTCTGACCTTGGCTTCAGGCTGCAAGTCCACCAGAGAGCTGACTCTACAGTGCTGGTGTCTTTTTGTCCTTGCTTTCAATGGAAAGGAAGAGCCGTTGCAAGTTAACAGCGCTGACAGCTGAGCCTTCAAATCTATTTTGTATTCTCATAGCACAACTTGCACTCCTCCTTAGCATTTGCTGTACAACGTTAGCAAAAAAGGGATACTTGGACACAGGCTTTACATCTTTGTGCAACTAGAATGTATAGTCATACACAGATTTACAATTGCATGATTACCATAATTTTCTCACAACAGTAGTTCTGACCTGATAAATGGTTTGTGTCCGTAGTTCCTCCAGCTATTACGATCCTGAAGTTCTTCAAGATCAACACCATCATAGTGAAGAAGGGTGTGGCCCTCGACATCCCAGCGGAGGTGGTGGGTCTTCCTCTACCAACCATCAAATGGATGAAGGATGATGTGGTGATTGACAAGCCTGATGATGTAAAGATGACAATGGAGACTGAGGAGGTGAGAACAAATGTGATTATTTATGAAATAATACACAAACTGTGATATCCGTAACACAACAGGGAGAGCAAGCCGAGGTAAGTGTTCAACAAAGAGATTTATTGAACGAGGAAGGGGAGCAAACAAATTAAGGTTCTTCCTGGGCAGGGGTACAGCGGCTGTCTTCCTCCTGCAGCCCGGAGATCTGTGCCTCCCGCTCCACTGCAAGTGTTAGATATCACAAGCTGTCTTTTGGAACTCTCAGTTTCTGAATTAAATGTCTACTGGAGAAAACTAAACTCTTTCTCAGTCTGTTGCAACACATCTTTATCTTGAAGGCACTGCTGAAGAGCCTGAGCTTTACTCTGTAGCCGTGTGATGCCTCTCTGTTGGCTTGTCTGACCCTCAAGCTTCAGAGACTTCACCTGTAACTGTTGGATGGACTTCTCCTACTGCTTCAGGCAGTCATCTTTTCCTTGTACTGTCAAACTAAGCTTCTCCTTCTCTAAGCATGCTGCTTTCAGATCTTCTGTTAAATTAGACACCTAGCTGTCCCTAGCACAGACTGCTGTCTTGACATTTGTAATTTCTTCAATTGCTTTCCCCTGCTCCATCACTGATTTCTGAAGTTCAGATTTACATCTCATATTCTGCTCATGCAGCACTTCAGTATTATCTCTAAGCTGGCCTACCTCAGCTTTCCTCTGGTCCTCATCCTGCATCAGTTGACCATTTTCAGCAGCAAGTTTCTCCACAGCAGTCTTTAGTTTAGTAATTTCAACCTCCCTCTCTTTAGTTGGGCACTTTCAGCCTCTGTTTTTAGTTGGGCGGTCTCCAAAGCCATGGATATCAGCTTGCTTTGCCCCTCTACTGGGACCCTTGTCTGCCGCTGGATGTTTTCAGATTCATCCTTGTATCCTTCTTGAACCCTGGCCAGCCGACCTTCACACTCCTGGAGCTTGCTGCTCAGCACATGCCACTCGTCTTGGAGGGCAACACAGGTCCGTCCCAGTCTCTGTTTCAGGGCCTCTCTGTTAGCCCTTTCTTTCTCCAGCTCCATCTGGAGGGACACCATTTGCTGTCATCGATCATGTGCCCCGGATCTGCCAGGCACATGCTGACCTTTTTGTTTACTCTCCCTCTTTTGTTCTTTGTCAAGTGTTGCAGCGGTCTTCTGGTGGCCACACCTTGAACCTTTGAGCTATTGCAACCATTCCTCTAATGGCTGCAGTAATTTCAGGTGCCATTACTTCCAGAAAGTAGGTTTTGTGGCTGTAGTTGCCCTCAAAAACACCTTTACGCCTGTCGGTGCTCCTCTGATAGATGCTTGGCTCCTTCCTTTCTCAGTCAGGTCAATGTGTCGGGGCTCATCATCCAGTCTTCTGGCAGCAGCACAAAAATCCCCAACAATGTGAAATTCCCACAAAACTAGATCAGTTCCTCTTCAAAAAAAAATTCTCCACCATGTTCCAGCCTTAGTTTCCCCAGGTCTGTGTGTGGCTATCACCATGCCTGCATTCTCCACCATATGTGGTATCCGTAAAACAACAGGGAGGGCGACACAAGGTAAGTGTTCAACAAAGACATGTATTAAACTGGGGAACGGGGAAGGGGCGCAAACAAAAGAAAGTTCTTCCCGGGCAGGGGAACGTTACTCTCTCTACCAGGCTGGGCAGCGGCTGTCTTCCTGAGGACACAGAGATGGGTAAGGCAGGAATGCAACTCAATGTTCATCTCACGTGCTTCCAGCGCTCTCCTCTGCCGCTGGGCTCAGTACCACTCTGAGTGTCTCGCCTCGGGTACGTGTCCTCTCCTCCGGCTTCCCCCTTCTGCTCTGGTTCCTGCTCTCCTTTAAACCAGCAGCTCCTGATTGGGGTTTGCCAGCAACTGGGTTACCTCCAGGTCTGGTGATGTGTCAAGGAATGTCACCCCCCATCCCCCCCACCACCCAAACACCGCCCCCAG
>OMOT01065055.1:0-10430 GCA_900312575.1 Acanthochaenus luetkenii | reverse complement strand
ACATTTAGATATCGAAAAGCCTCAAAATGTTGGATTATTGCGATGAGTGTGGCCAGAAAAGCCGTTGGCATGTATAAATGTTAGACAATGAGTACTCTATCAGGTAATGAGATGTACATACATTTAACAAAGAAAGCTATGGGAAGCAGTATTGACTGAGAGCCAGTGTCTAATTTGAAGTATCAAAGCCAGCATCAGTTGCGAGCTCACACATCTTGGAAACTCCGAGCCGAGACATAGGCCTTGGCCAGCAGTAAGCGGGCAGGCGCCAGTCACTGAAAGGCAGTTTAATTGTCAGGACATACCACGCCTCCGATATGTGGCTTTGCCATAGGTCGTAAATCAGGAGGAGTTGGACAGCAGCGCATGAGATCGAGTGTAACATGCAGATAAATCATGTAAAGAGTAACATTTCTGTGCACCTGGAAGCATGCCATCAACACACTCTGTGCTGTATTGTCCCCCCATAATCACACTTGAAAGACTGCCAGGTGGCCCTGAATCCCCGCCTGACATGAACGCAGCAACAAACTCTCAATGAGTTTTTTACCTGGTTAAATAAAGGAAATTGATTGAAATTGATTGAAACCCTGATAGATGAACTGAAGTATGAGACAATTACATGGATCCTGCTGTGGCTTATTAGTCTATGAAACAAATTCAATTATGGCTATCTCAAGCTAATCCAACAGGCGTTTCAAAAAAGATGTCTGTCATCTCTGAACAACTTCCCCCTGAAGAAATGGCTCATAGTGTACACATGTCTCCAATTCCCAAAATACTGTATGATAGTGACACATGTGAAACATAACAGCTATCTGGGCTGTCATTTTAAAATAGCCTTTCATTTGTCTCTGATGAAAAGCGAAAAGAAATGGCTCAAGCAGCAGTTCTTAGCACAGTGCAGATGTTGGGCTTATTGTGGATTACTGAAGTGTGTTTCTGTGAGGCGGTTACGGATTTGGTCTTATATTCTGCAGGCCTGCTAAACGTCGAACTGTCCCTCATGAAGATAAATAATTGATGTATGTGCTTTGCTAGTTCACCTGCTTAGCATCTCAGAACAACTCTGTATTATATGAAAGTATAAATAGAATAAGGGCACTTCTGTCTCCTCCCACAGAGACCAACCCCACTATTGGATCTCTATGTAATAATTCTTCCACTCCCCTCCATCCCTGCACCCATCTCTTTATTTTTGTGATCAATTAAAAAAATACACAATTCCCATACAAACCCCAAAATTCTAATACAGACATATACAATACATAAACAAACACTCACATCTCCACTCCCCCCCACAGGACCCATCGACCTACCACTCCACAATCACAACAGTCAGTTAAACCAAATTCAAACCTTTAAAGGAATGTTCAACTCAATGGATACAGAGCTATGGTATATCGAGAGGCATATTAAATCCAGCGGTTCAGTGCCCGCTTGCATTCACCTTTGGCACAACCATACTAAATGTCAACCAAACTGGAGCTGCTAATGCCTACCAGAGATGACGACATGTGTTTTCCTTGCCCAGACGTTTGGTCCCTTCCTGCCAATCCATACCATCTACCACTCTGGAAAGACATGACATTGAGAACTTGGAAGTGACATTGGCACAGCTCATTCACTCGAAATATATCAAGTGTAAAGCTTTTGAAGGCTTACTCTAATTGTGAGAGGTTAGCCAAGGTTCAAGCCTCACTGTGTGTGCCATTCGGCCCTGACAAGGGCTCTGAAATTATGAGGTGCATGACTTGAACTGGCCACACTCCAGAGAGGCTGTTTAATCTTATGTCTCTCTGAAAATGGATTGGTTTCATTAAAACACTGATTGGTGCAGATTCATTTTTGTCCCTAATGCACTGGCTATATTCTGAGGCAATGTAATTTGGCCTTTTTGTAAAAAGTTGTGACCAACATCATTTTTTTCGTGATATACACAAGATTTTGTTCCACCATGATTATAAATCATGAATATTAGTTTTAACAATTCGAGGAACACAATTATTTTACCGCAGTTTTTGCATATTTTTCTCTGTGTCTGCATCTCTCTCCCTGTCTCTGAACAATAGCCATTTTCAACTACAGCGGCAATGTGCCAACATTTTACAATGAATAATTGCGTAGACTAAATGCAATATAGAAATATAGAAATAGAATAGATAGGATAGAACGGACATCCCACTTTGCCGTGGTCATTTGACTAGTACACCATAAAATGGCGCCTATGGCATTTTAAGGGTTAGTTGCTATAGTGACAGCGGAAGTCTGGGCAGTAATGCCGTGAGGTGTATCACACTGTGGCTGTAGCCTAAACAAAAAGGGTTAGTGTTGTAATGTTTGTAATGTAATATAAAGCGATTAAACCCAAATCTGTCCAACAATCCATAAGTAGCCTCCTTCAGTGATGGTTTATATGGATATTAGCCCAACACCAACAATTAGCCGCCACTCCGACCATCCTGGAACGTTGATTTGAATGGGGATGTCCATTCTATCCAATTCAAATTCTATGGTTTTACCAAAGCCTTTTCCGGCTGTGATGGTAATTGTCAGCGGTAGGCTTAGTGATGGGGGGGATAGAGGGCAGTCCCCAGATTGTCTCTCAGGAAAACACACAAATATACATATACACACACACACACACACACACAAACACAGACACACCAGGTCGCCATGCTCCCTTGGCTCCCACAGACAAGATCCAGATGTGTGGACGGGATGGGTCAAGCCACTACCTGGCAGGCATGTGGGAAACAACAAATGTTCTGTCTCTGACAAGCAGGATTATAGATGTACAAACCATATACTATCTCTTCAGGGTGCAAAATAATAATAAAAACCTCATACTGTTATTGTGAAATGTCATGGGGCCTTCACACTCCTGAGGACCAGATCCCTGATGTCATGGGATAGAAGGTCAGGAGTGTTGATTCACAGGCCACAAAAAACACAGATGAGTTCATCCATCATCTGCCCCTTCTTACTCTCCGTGGGGAAGGATGGTGTAATGTTTTTCAGTATGTGCTCTATAGTAGGAGTCCCTCAACAGGTATCTGATGTATCCTGGGCTACATTGTGGTGGCATTATAACCCTTCTACATAACACACAAGTTGACTAAGAACACATTCTAATTTACAGCAACAGCCTAAGGGAGCAAGTTGTAGACGGTGGTAGGGTTTCACACAATCACACACACACACACACACCTGGGACCTGCCTGGTTTTACAGTGTGCTGTTGGCCACTGAGCTACTGGAGCAATTGAGGGTTTAGTGTCTTGCTCAAGGGCACTTCAACAGTAGTTGTTGAGGGAGAAGATAAGGACTCGTTCAATTCCTCTAGTCTGGGGATTTGATTTGACCCAGCAACCTTCCGGTCACAAGTGTCATGTTACCGGCGACCCCCAGGTTTCTGAAGGCTTTTTTTTGTCATTTTGTCAATGACAATACAAACACCAGTAATACATATCCCTCACAACTCATAAGAGTGTGGTAGATTGAATCGTATGCATCCTGTTCCTGACCATAACCTGTTTAGCAACACAACTGAAGTTATAATACACCAAAGCCATTGCCATTGAGGGATTGCGCTTCGGGGACATTTTCATATCCTGGTGCAGGAAGGATAGGCAGTCTTTGAAACATGTAATAATAGTCCTTGACATAGCCTCCACTTTCATTTCAGCCCTCCCCCTCATAACTCACCCAGGCCTGGACCACATTCTCTCTAGGAGAATATATCAGAGCCCTGCACTAGCATTAGGCTCAGCACAGAGAGCAGATTTAGAGCACTTCAATCACCATATTACACACTGACACATGCATTTACGCATTTGACCAGAGCTCAGAGTGCAGGGCAGCAAATAACCATACCCCTGGAGCAGGTAGGGGGGTCGGTGTCTTGCTCAAGGACACTTGGACATGGGTTTGATGCACCAGCTGTTGCAAGAATCAAATGTGTAACCTTCTGGCTATCGGATGATCTCTCTACCTGCTCTATCTAGGCCACCCTGCCACCCTATAAATAAAGAAAAAAAAGGTACTGCGGCTGCCAGAAACGTTGTTACTGAGATTCCTCATTTATTTATTTTACATTGCGCGCACACAAAACTGGCCTGAAAAGTGCGTGCGCCACTCTTCACACAGATTTATGGATTTATACAACAAAACTTGTAGGTGTTAAGCAATTGGATTGGATGTCACAAGGTTACAAAATAATGATTTTTGGTTTTGTCTGATACCCAGAGTCCGAAAATGTGTCCATACTGTTCATAACTGTGTTATGTGTTATTTTTAGTCAAATCAAATTAATGTGAAATGTTGAATGCGTGATTAGGTTCACTCTTTCCAAAAACAAAAGCCACATTTAGGATACCTGGTCAGCCACAGCAGTTTCAACTTCCTCTAATGCCATGTCGGTGTCACCCTCATTTTCTAACACAATGCCTCCAAGTAGGGTTTCCCCCCGTTATCGAGGTGAGACGTCTGTCAAGAGGAGAGAGCTCCGGTGTCCCCTTCAGTGGCACTGCGCAGCAATGCACGTTTGCACCGTTTATTTTCAGAGTCCGGCTGCAGCATTAACTGATGCTGTGACATGTTGCCACTCAACAAACTTTTGGGAGTTGGTGATACCTGAACGGAGACCACCATCATCTTTGCCATTTTCTCACACAGAGAATGGAATGACAAGCACATTTACATGCACATCAGTATTCATTAAGGGTGTTTCATTAACCATCTATGGTTAGTTGTGGGAGTTAACGGGGCAGTGTATGAGGCTCGTGCACATGCGCCAACATTCCAAGTTGATTGTGTAGAAGGGAAATTTCATGCGAGTGTGCGTACGCACAGTTTAATAAATCCGTGTTTTTTTTTGTCCATATGTATTTTTCCTTTTTTGTGCGCATGAAACCTTTTAGTGTGGAACCCATGCTGATTTTTATAAATGAGGCCCCCTGGTCTGTGTGAGCGTGTATGTGTGTGTGTATAGTGAACTTTTTGGCTCACCTGTCAAGTGCTGGCAAACAAACAAAAATGTGCCTGCCAGGAACAATATTTACTGGCAAATTAATGAATACATTTGTCATCAAAATATGTCCCCCTATACATTTTCAATGCTATTATGTATAGAATAAGCTACTGTGTGTTCATTTAAAACTTGCTCACTCACAATGGATCAAGCTTGTAATTCATCATAAACCGCAACAGAACAGAAGAGTCTCATAAAGTCTCATAAAGCCTTATTGATTCAAAGACAAATTTTATCGGCATTTGGTGCTTGGCGGTTGTTAATTTTGGACGTTGTGTGTGTGTGTGCGCACGCGTGTTAATTTTTCATGTCTTACTTGGGATCTCGTGGGCTGTTGGGACGGCTGTTGGTGCGGAGTCTGTTCTCACTGCCCCCTGGCGGTCGCTCCGGTCCTGAACCTGGGCTTACCCGCCTGATAAAACATAAAACAACCTCGTGAACAGTACAAACTACACTTTCCAGAATCCTTTGAGATGCAGGGCTAAGCAGGGTAAACACGCCTGCAAGGTACATACTCATCCCATGTCTGCAGATTCCCATCTGAGTTACATAATTTTAAAAACCAAATCTAAATAATTAGGCTGTCGTGATGTTAGCCATGTCGACTGTTACATATTTAGCTACTACCTACAGACTGTAAAATGAATAATTAACTGGTATCAAAAGACAACTAGATCAATTTTTGAAGGCTGCTCCCAATATTTTTATATTGGCATAAGTTGCTGATATTTTGTTATATCTTTAAATTGGACTCTCATGCCAAGTATTCAGTATTTCCCACACAATTGTAATGGCAGGGTGAAGAAGCCTCTGAAGCAGCATGACCATCATGGGACAAATACAAATTTGCTTCTGATTTTTTAAGCACTACTCAGTCTTTTAACTTAATTCAGCATGTATTAGGGCCAACTCACGACCAAGGCCATACCCTTGATCTGGGATCTTAACGTAAATGCTCTTTGTACTGTTTTTCTGTGATCAATAACACAGCACCGAAACGGCTCTCCTTCGAGTGTCTAATGATGCTGGAGAGTGCTCTATTCTGCTGCTGCTCAACCTCAGTGCAGCTTTCGATACTGTTGACCACTCCATTCTCCTCAGTAGGCTTTAGCATTGGATGGGTTTATCTGGGACAGCACCTTGATTGGTTCTCCAGCTATCTGTCGGACAGGACATTTTCTGTGGTGGTGAATATATCTTCTCGTCTGCTCCCCTGACTTGTGGAGTGCCCCAGGGTTCAATCCTGGGTTTATTCTGTTTTCCTTATATTTGCTGCCCCTTGGTTACTTAATTAGTCACTTTAAGTGTATTTCCTACCACTGTCGATGACACCCAATTGTACCTCTCAGTTAATCCAAATGACCTCAGTAGGCTGTCCACCTTGCAAGACTGCTTAACAGCTATCAAAGACTGGATGTCAAATAACTTCCTCCAAATTAACATTGATAAAACTTCCACAATTTGTGACTCAACCTAGATGTGGCGTGTACCTGGGCTCTTCTGGAGAAGGCTCCTGTGCGAGGCCATTGGTCTGGGCGGGGCTGTAGGCAGGGCTATTCTCTGGACTGACTTCCTCTTTGGCGCCATTCAGTGGTGGCAGCTCTAGGCAGGACCTAAAGCCCTCCCACTGCTGCGCTGCATTACGAATGGCCTGACGCCGCTTCTCCTTGATGAACACACACAATACACAGAGGACACAAAAGGTTTCAAGTGACACAGAGCACACAGAGGGAAAGCACTAAGCTTATAAAACCTCTGTCGGTCTCTACTTGGCTACAGGCAATGTTATGCCTCCTGTCTTGCTTGTCTCTGAGACTTGGGTCATTTTCACATTAGGAACAGTTGCCTCCGTTCCGTCCCCGAGAACGATGGTCCCCCCTCCCCACTCCCCCGCCAGCCAGCTTTCACATTACCAATGTTGTTCTGTTCCAAAGCACACTTGAGAGAGAGAGATGAGAGCAACACTCAAATACAGCAGGAAGACCCTCTCGTCTGCCTTCCTATTTTATCACGTATGTATGCGGTGTTCGGAGGTTGAGATTGGCGCATGCTGCACCTATATGGTACAGTTGTGTTCACACTTGAATCGTTCAGTGCCCGGGAACGCCTGAACCGTCCCCCGGTGATCCGTTCCCGAAGACGGAACTCAGTGTTCACACTAACCAAACAATCCAGACAAGCTTGTGATGGTGTGCTGTTGAAGCTAATTATGTGCAGGACAATGAAACTACTATCAAAACTACTCTGATTAACCTTTTGGACAACATTAAAGGTGCTCTATGTAGCATTTTGTGTTTCTCAAAATTAAAACCACATTTCCCATTAACCCTAGTGCTTCCTGTCACAAAGAGGATGTTGCTTTCATTTTGAAGAGCAAGAAGAAGGATAAGAGCCACTAACAGCCCTTGATAACAGCCAATATGCATTTTGACAAGGTAAGTTAACATGAATTCGAAACTATGCAGTTAGAATACTGGAGCTGCAATAAAGTTTTGTAGTACTTGCAAAGTAAAATGGTTCCTGTTTTGTCCCGTAAAGCAATGTCTCTTTGTGCCATTAAGCAATGCAGCAGATTCGTAAAGCAATATGACCCAGAGGCAAACAATGTAAAATGCAGTGTAGAGGCTGGTAGAGGCTGCCAATCTTCTCTGCGATGGTCTCGTTTGTTTAAGGTTATTACACTAATGTCTCAAATTAATGTGGTAATTATTTAAGTGTTAAAATGCTACACATAGCAGCTTTAAAAGCTCTGTCTCTATGTGAAAAGGGGCTAAGTTGTCAGCAAGCAAAATAGCTCTGCACACTTCCTACTCTTTACTCCAATATATTTGTATCTGTGCTACTAAAGCTTTTTGATCAGGTTTATTAACTGTGGCTGACTGCAGCGACAGTAGCAGCAACATCCCCACCCTGCAGCAGAGAAGAATGCTGCTTTCAGTTCTTCATTTCATTTTTGCCAGCTCGTGTTTAGTTTCGATACACTCAGGTATGGAATGTGGCACTCCCCCACGCCGGGGTGAGCCAGTATCAATCCATAGTGAATCCTACGCTGTTATGAACCCTTGGTTGCAGCATTGAATATATCATTTTCTCAGCAAAGGGGATTAGCAGGAGTTGGATTACAGTGAGACAATCAGAGGCCCAGTACGTATCTCAGCAAAAGCCAGCACTGCAACACAGACACAGAATACATGCATATGCACACACACACACGCACACACACACACACACGCACACACACACACACACACACACACACAGAACAGATGAATGGCCTGAACATCTCAGAGCATTAAAAGTAATAAAGTATACTCGTCATTAGAACTCAGAAAGCAAAGGGGACACTGTCTAGCCTTCCCCCATGCATTAACAATAGTTGATATGTCCAGAGGGCATTATCCCCTTGATACAGGTAAAAAACTAATACTATAGTATTAGCATCCAAAAAGTGCACTTAATGGCCTAATAAAACACAGTTTTAACAATCCCATGACAAATTAGGTAATAGTATACCTCCACTGTCACCAGAGGTAAAATGTGGGTCAAACTAGCTAAACCCAAAAAACAGGTCATATTTGTATGAGCGGCACGACACGGTGGCTCAGTGGTTAGCACTGTCGCCTCACAGCAAGAAGGTCCTGGGTTCAAATCTCGCCTGGCCCTTTCTGTGTGGAGTTTGCATGTTCTCCCCATGTTCGTGTGGGTTTCCTCCAGGTGCTCCAGTTTCCTTCCACAGTCCAAGACATGTAAATATATGTGTTTGTGTGTAGTGTAGTATATGATGTGATGTAAAGCCCTTTGAGACATGCTTGCATAAAAGGGCTATATAAATAAAAACATGATTGATTGATTATGACCTAGTGGCTTAAAGAGCCAATGTAAAATGTTTTGGCAGTCAAAATGCACAAACAAGAAAGATAATAAGATGCTAAACATTTTGAAAAGCACCATTAGGAGGCCAAAGAGGTTGGTTATTGTCCAAATAGATTCTTACCCTAACTTCAATCTTCAAGGAGCGGGGCGGACGAGCTGAAGTACCATCAACAGTAACTAATCATACAACGTCAAATGCACCACTGGGTACAGAGGAGACTGGTTGATCACCTTGCCAAGATATAGGCAAGCACTGTGTATGTACTGTATGTTTAGAATGTGAATCCAGGCAGAGAGACATAAACAACAAGAGCAAGATCATCTGAGCGGTACCTTATTAATGGTCTGCTTGTGACTCTCCCTCTTCTTCTCCTCCTCTTTTCGAGCCTGTACGCCAGCCATGCGCCGCTCCTCGTCCTGAAAGAGACAGCTAGTGTAATCAGGGTGTCACTCCATGCATGGCCTCTGAATTATTGAAGAGAGAGGGGAACCACAGAGAGCGTCATCAGTCAGACTGTCCTCTGCATCAGGACTGGCAATTGGACTGCCGTGGAGGCTGGGGGACATTCTCACACCAGCCGGCTGCATCACAAGATTATCTGTCTGATTTTCAGCCTCGGATCAACTGAGCCCAGCTGTTGGGGAGAGCCCCGACTCCCAGAATGCAACACTGCCAACACATTCTGAGAGTGCCAGCTGACAGCTGGAGGGTATTCGTCTCGCTGTGACAAGCAAGCAGGAGAGATGCCTCAGTCTGATTAATATGTGTGAAGAAAGCAGTGTATAATGTAAAAAATGACCAACATGAATATGCTTACATTGTCTTTGTTAGGGCGGCCTGTTGACTATTTGGCTGTTGGGTTTTAGTCAACACAAATATTTTCTTTCGTTAGTTATTTCCAGAAAAGTATAGGTACACCTGACATTAGCAACAATACTTACAAATATGTATTAGTATGTGGCAGACGGAGGGTGGTTAGGTGGGGAGAATGGAGAGAGGAGCAGTGTGGGCAGGTTCCTCTAGGAGCGCTAGAGCCCAGGGACAGCTATCCCCCTACTCAGCAAGATGCGAGGCAGCTGAGGAAGGTTAAAGGGGAAGGGCAGGGCCAATCGGAGCCGAGAGCGGGCCCCTATAAGAAGAGTAGGGAAGAGATGCATGGGAGTGTGGGACTTAGAGAGAAGTGAGTGTAACTTAGGGAGTGAAATGGTGAGCGGGAGCGGGAGAGTGAGTGAGAGAGAGAGAGACAGGGAGAGAGTCACGAGGGTTGGGGATTACGGACGGTCCGTGAATCCCCCTTGGTGAAGAACCTGTTTCCTGCTGGACTGTACTCATGTTTCCTGCTGGACTGTACTCATGTTTCCTGCTGGACTATACTCATGTTAAACCCTGGACTATACTCATGTTAACCCTGGACTCTGTGGCTAACCCTGCCTGTACCTGTGAGAGGTAAATAAAGCCGTGTTGGATCGTAAAAGCCCTGTTGTGGACATTTGTTTGTCATCTCCGGCCCGGTATGGTGGAGAAT
>OMOT01065049.1:0-16824 GCA_900312575.1 Acanthochaenus luetkenii | reverse complement strand
TAAAGACACTGCTCACTTTGCAGACAATAAACACACACACACACACACACAGTCTAATCTGTCTTGGGTGTATTTGCTCTTTTCTATTGTTATTTTGAAGCACCCATACATTGACAGAAGGCGATTAAAGAGTATATTGACTCATCTTGACTTCATTGTGTGACACTGTGTTGCAGAAATAGAGACAAAGAGCAGGGGGGATTTGTCAGATTGGACTTTTAATTATAAATGTATCTGAGGCAGTAACATTAGACTGAAGCCCAGTGGAAAAGGCAACAGGTAAGAGAGGAGGTAGCTAATATTATGAAGCCTAGCATTCTGCTACTAACTAAAAAAATACAATCTAGCCATACGTTATCAAGGTTAGCTAGTTAGCCTAGCTTACCATCCAAGTTCAAAGTAGCCATGCTATAGTTATCTAAGTAAGCTATAGTTAGCTAGCTGCTGACCTTCCTACATCATGAATGCCATGGATTTAAAAATCCATTTATGTCAATTCTCATCCAAGGAAAGTAGACCGCTCAAAAAGTCACGAGGTGAAGTCACACACTAATTTCCATATTAATATATTTGCTACAGTCCCACGCTCTTGGGCTATGCTATGTATGGGTAGCAAAGTGACCTTTATGGATATGACAAGCGAGTATCGACTAGCGCAAATCGGCATCAGCTTTGGGAGTCAGAACATTAGCATTGTTTCCAATGGTTCAAAAAATTCGCCAGCTTTGTTACTCGTCCCTTTTAGAAATTAATTTGCCAGGGGGTTCTGAAAAGTCACTAAATGTAGTGACACATTGGTCAAGTTGGCAATAAAACACTGTGGTTCTTTGGCTCCGCCCACTGAGGTTTAACTCAACCAATGAGATTATTTCTGCCTCCGGAGCAGCTGTGAGAAATATTTGAATAACTAAAACTCCAATCTGCCTATATTTGCCCCTATCCCTGTTGAGAGCAAATTACATAGCAGGATTAAAACTGGAGATCAAAAGATTTACTTATGCATAGAAAAATATGTATAGATGCTCGTTACTACGCTGATGATATTATCATCAACCGTGTCAAATGTCATCTACACATATCCAATTTTTGTAGGAAAATCAATGTTGTGAAATGTGTTTGTGTAAATGTTCTCAGTTTCTCAGTTTAAGGCACATCTAACCTTCTCAAAGCCTGCTTTACCATTATCTCCACACCCTAATACTCCCACAGAGACCAGAGTGGTTTGCCATTATTTCAGCTGAGCAGAGGAGATCACAGCCAGCCCTCTGGTTCTCTGGTCTCCCTATTGATCCCCGGGTCCCTTGAGTCCAACACAGCTCCTGCCAACGTCCCTGTGGTGAGCGCTACGTAGGCCTCTGTCAGGGTTCATAACAATCACAAATTCATCAAATGATAAACATGTAATGCAATAATGTCAGATTTCATACTCAAATGTGGCATTCAAACACTTTTGAACCAGATGCATGCCCAGGCGGAGTATACATAGGTCTATACTAGGGTTCTACCAATATGTGTTTCTGAAGGCTGATACAAATATTTTTGGATTTAAGCTGCCATTAGCCGATATTTTGTTTGCTTTATTTAAATTTGACAATTTTAACACCAACAAAATGTCACAAAAATCCTAGTATTCTGTGTTTCCCCCAGAATTGTGTTCTTGAAACAGCATTTAGACCATTTTAACTCATGGGAATAATAATGCTGTAATAAAAACACTGTTACTAATGCTATTACTACTAATAAAACACATTCATGCATACACATATACAATAATTTCAGGTTAACAGAATCCCATGGACAACCAGTATGGTATTGATCAATTCTACAATAAATATATAATCATACAAACTTGCATCATATCCATCATATTGGAGGTGGACATCATAGATTTTTAATTAAAGGCCAATATCGTCCAGATATATCGTCATGTGTTACCTCTTCTCATTTCCCCCTCATCTTGATCACAAAGAAACCTGCTGAATAATAACTCGGTGAATGTGAGCGCATGAACACCACCACATGGCCTCCATTCACAAGTCCAAAATAACCCTTCCTGCCCGGAGCGGCAGCACAACTCAACCAGCCAATCAAAAGGCAGAGTTCCACCAGCAGAAACACAATGGTTACCAGCCGCTCTTTTCATGACCAGTGATCCGAGACCTGTTAGTGGCCATGTAAAATACGTACACACACACTGGACCTTTTAGTGGGCAAGAGAACAAAAGTCTTCTGAACAGACAATTAGGAGTCCTGCCTCTTTCTTTCTCTCTCGTACTTCTTCAGTCCCTCTCCGATCCCCTTTTTCCATGTTTATTTTCTGTACCTCCCTCACCGCCTTCAGGCCTGCTTAGGCTAGCTGTCAGCTCCTGCTAGGGCCAAAGCAAAGGGACTGAAAGAAACAAGGGAATAAAAAGGTTGAAAAGAGCTCGGATGGGGTAAAGTGAAGTGATGTGGATGACTGTCACTAAGCCTACAGTGGGTAGATTGTGTATGAGCATGGACAAGTAGTGTGGTTGCAACTTGCCACCAAGCCCATCTCAACTTTTTGAATCTTAATGCCATGACAATGGTTTATTTAGTGTTTCACTCCACAAGGTCTGTGGGTAATGACTCAGGCTCAGTCACTGTTGGCCAACTGCATTGTATGCTTAGAAACAGCCTCTTCGCCTCTTAACTTAAAATATGTGACTGAGCAGTACATACCTGAATGTGTGTGTGTGTGTGTGTGTGTGTACACGTGTGTGTTAGAGAAAGCTTCTCAGCTTATGTAAGGTCACTCTAAGCCACTCGGAGGTCACTCAGATATGCTCCTCAAGAGGTCGATAGCCATGCTGAAGCACAAACGCGGCCTTCTTCGTCATTGTGAGGCGAGGCGCTGAGAGGCCCCAAAAGATTTCCTGGGTGGATTTTAGTTGATTTTTCTCTCCTTTCACAGGCCGAGGCAAGAAAAATCCAATCAATTCCTGTGAAAAGCCTCTGCCACTCTTCAAGCCTCTCGGGGTTAGGAGATGGTGGCTGGAGGAGGCCCGGGAGGTGAGGGGCTGAGCCGGGGTCAAGGCATCCGGCCTCTCCGCCAGGCCAGGAATCCCTCAGTAACGGCAGCATCTCCACGGCTCCAGCAACGCCAGGCTTTATGAATCCCAGTCCGCCCAGTGCCCCTTCTGTTTCATTAGCCACCACCCCCCACATTACCAACCCCCACCCATTACCACCCCCTTTAATTTGGATGAGGAGTGGAGAGTTGGTGTGAAAGTGTGTGTGTAAGGCGGGGGATGGGTAGGTGCACGCAGGGTTGGAACCGTGTGTGTGTGTGTGTGCGTGTGTGTTCAAGTGCGCTTGCTTGCGTGTGCTCCATCTCCCAGCCAGGCAGGATTCCAGTGATGCGCTCCTGGTTTTCTTGCTCTAAAATAGCAGCAGACCTAACGACCTGGCTCTAATTGCACAATGTCAATATTGTTGCGTTTGGATTCCCATAGCTCTCATATAATATTGCACAAAGAGGGATGGCTCATCAGAACTCAATACGCTGGAGCGTGGCACAGAAACACTGATATCGTGTTGCAGGCTGTCACGCCCTGTATTGTTTCTTCTGCTTTCTGGAAATCTGTAGCGGGTGTGGTGTGTCAAATTCAATTTGAATACGTTTTCTTTTTTCAAGTATTTATCCTTTGCTTTAGTATCTGCCTATTAATTCTGTTAAGTATGCAATAATTTACTCTCATGTGGTGCATCAATGCAGTAATACAGATTGTGAAGCAGTTTGTATCCAACCTTAAATAAAACCTGCTTTTCTTTGACTTTCTTTGACTTGTGATCACAGAGATAGATTACAGGGGGAAAGTCATTTTTTAACTCGACAAAAATAAGACAATTGGTTATTTACAAGAGCAGCAATAAAACCAACACATCAGCCCAGCGCATGACATTGAACATTGAGCTGCCACCCAACACTGACTGATAATGGGCAGACAATCGATAGAGAGACTCGAACTTTATTAACGTCTCCAATTAGACCCAGTCAGATCAATAGGAGCTCTGACGCGCCGACATGATGACATTCTGACAAAGAGCTGTTGCCAATGAGGAGTGGCCCAAATGAAGCCGCAAACCAAACAATACGCATTGCCCTTGTCAGATGAATCCAAATCTATTTTCAGCACAAAGCCTGAGGATTCGTGCTTGAATTGTTTGTTGCATTTGTTCAAAACTGATTTAGCCAGGCCAACTGTAATGCTTATTCCCTGACGTTTGCACTGATTTAAATCTTTCTTTGACATGTGTTGGTAACATAATTATATCCATGGTCATGAGAAATATGACAAAGCTTTTCTTTCTAAAAGCAAGAGAAATTGAAGGATTATTTTAACCAACATTAGAACTCTTTAATCTGTAACTGGCAGTGTAGTCTAATTCTTGCGGGGCTGTTGTGTGTCTGTGGGGAACTGTTCAGACAAGAAGGGATATGAGAACCCAGTGTGCGTTGGGATTTATAAGAGATTAAGGCAAACTTTCCCTTTGAGATTAAATATGTAATCTTTAAACCAAACAAGGCTGAGGGATTAGGAAGAACTCAAGAAGACATGTGATACTATACCTTGACAGAATAGTTTAATCCTGTATAGTGTACTTGGTCTGACAGCCTGGGTTTGTCCAAATACTTCTGCTACAGCACCCAGTAGATGATAGGGTTCGACCAACAATTAAGGCAAATACCAATATTTTTGTATTGAAGCAGCTGATAGCCGCATAGAAATAAACTGTCTTTGCAGGTTTCACAGCATGTTTTTCTGAACCTCCATCATATCAGAGGTTGACGACACTGACTGGTCAATATCCAATATTTAATAAAAGCCCGATATGGGCCTCGCATATCAGTCTAACCCAAGTAGATACTCCAAAATTCAGCAGGCTTACTCATTGAGAATAATTTTTGGACACGCACGTTTGTGTCTGGGTCTCTATGCAGTTGGACTATAGAACAGAATACTAATATCCATGGCAACAACAGATGGACAAATAAAGCATGGTTCTACAGATGTTAGAGCAATACTCAGCAATAACGTCCACTGTATCGACCAACATTTGAAAGGGAGATCTTGCCCCTCTGGTGTTATGCACTGTAAAGCTTAGGGAATCATTACCATGGCCTCTGCATAACCTCCATAAGTCAGGTTAGTGTCAATAACGGGGGCTTTAAATATTGATAAGGGTGATCACCTCCCTCATGGAAAGACCATTTCTGAGGGCGAGGTGTCCCTATGAGGTGATTCTCATATATAACTCATGCCTGGCATTTAGGACGTGTCACTTCCAATATCGCTTTAGGACAATCATCTTAGCTGTGTTTCGGCCTTATCAACATATTGCTCACCAAAGAGCCGAGACGGATGATCGAGAGAAACCATTAGGCTGAGATCATTCCAAGATATAACTGCATACTTCAACGCATTTCGATTCGATTTGCCTTTAAATAAACCTCTTGCTGATCAAATACAACATGCCCATCATCCCCCTGGAAACTATGCCCGCTTGTTAAACAACTATTCATATGTGGCCTGACCTTGATTGCATGCAATGAAACCATGCATGACTTGGCGGTTCTGTGTGACACATGTAAATGCATCGGATCAAAACACCAATTTGGATGGTCCAGCTGAGTGCTCTAAAGAAATCCTTCCTGTTTAACATGTGGAAATGTCAGAGGGCTGCATTTATTCATGTTTGTATTGGAGGGACGATTCCTGTCCGGCAGTCCTGGAGACAAAAGATGCTGAATTCCCCAAAGGAGAATGACCTGGAGGACAGATTCACACACACCAGCTGGACTTCACACCAATAGTCTGTGTCTCTCTCTCTCTCTCTCTCTCTCTCTCTCTCTCTCTCTCTCTCTCTCTCTCTCTCTCTCTCTCTCACTCACACACACACACACACACACTGCTCAGACTAGCGTCACTGCATCTATTCCTCATTTACATCACAAGGTCACGGACCTGGGCCTCCTCATGACGTTTAATTTCTGATGCAACTTAAGACGGACCTGTGTGTTGTTTTGCAAATGTGTTATGTATTTAGTAATCACAATATAGAGTGGACATCATGTACAGAACACATGGATGAGCATTGATCCCACCAAAGAAACCCTTACTGGATAATGCCAGACAGTCCTCCAACCCCGAAGTGATGAGTGCTATAAATCCATGATTGACATGTAATTGGACTGGTATTACATCTATACATAAATGTAATATCTGCCAGAAAAAGTATTTGGCAGTCGGTGAATATATTTGTTGTACACTGACGTGAGTATGAGCATTTTTCTTTTAATATTCTGCTGGTGAAAACATCGTTTGTCATTGAAATTTTTTATTGCAGCATCTAATTCCCAGGCATATTGTGTTTTATTCAATTGCTATGCTGTTTTGCAGTACACAAGCAATTACTCAATTATTCAACCATTATACAACCATCAAGAGAAAAGCACCGTCATGAAACAATAAGCATCATCCACAAAAATGCAAAGAAATGGAACATAGTTGCGCAGTTGATGTCTATTTGTCAACTCTTGCACCATCAGCTCATTAAGAGAGTTAATAGTCTGACAGAGTAAATGCTTGGACACTTCCTCCACGTCAAGGGAGAAGGACTGCTGAGACGTCTCATCTCTGCAGCCAATAACAAAGCACCAATAACAACAGGTTACTGCCATCTAGAGGACATTCAAAGAAGGATATTCCCAACTGAAACCATCTCACACAGAACAGATGGCTCCACTGACTCTCATGTATTGTACATGGAATATAGCCGACTGGTTAATCAAAACCATGCTTTATGATAATATGGGAAATTAAAACGGACATATGATCTATCGCCATCTTCTCCATCCAATACTGTTTTGCTTCCGTGCACATGACCTGTAAATATTCCTGCATAATATCTCTGGATATGAGCTGGTTTATATTTCTGGACACATTTCTACATATATGCTACTTCCGTCTGTGAATGCTAACAGTGCACATCTGCACATTCTGCACACATTTCTGTATATTTGTACACGGTATAATATAGATCGCTTGCAATGCATACTTGCCCATCCACTCCAATCAGTGAAAGACACTGTATATTTATTTGCTGTATTATTTTCAACAGGTCCAGTATTTTAATTATTTGTTCCATTATCTTCCCTATCCTCTGATTATCTTGTTATTATCTATATCCTATTCTCTACTGCTGCAATCAATTTTGCCACGGAGATCATTAATGTTCCCTCTAATCTAATCTACCATAGTACACAGAATCTATTTATCTTCTATACAAAGTGCAATTAAAGAGGCAGTAAACAAAACATGTGGCTTTTCTCCTATCACCTATAACAGTAAAACAGCAGAACCACCCAATTGTGATAAATGGCTATCCAATTAACACAAAATGTGACCATTTCCAACCTGTTATCATGTTTGATTCTCCTATTCTGAGAGGTAATGGCCGATATTGGCAAAATGCAATATCTAAGAAAAGGAGTATTAATTCAGATTGTTGGTATGGCCACATGACTAAACCAAGTCATCCCAGATCCGTCCTCTCTTTCTTTTAGGCTATCAAACATATTGACTGAATGTGTAACGATTTTCATGCACTGCATTTTGCCCATACATCGAGCATAAACGCTTATATTTCTGTGACTTCTGTGATACACTTTCTTTCACGCTCTCTTTCTCTTTAGCGTTTCTGTCTTTCTCCTACTGCATCTGCTCTGCCAAGGCCACATCCTTCACTCCAGCGGCCACCACAGCGAAGAGGATGGAGGGGCAGAGGGAGCGGAGGTAGAGGGCCACCCTGGGGATGGGGTGGGCCAGCACAATCTCCTTCCTCTTCCTGTTCACTGTTCGCATAATCTCATTGGCCAGGACTGACGGGCACACGCCATGGGTCAGCTGGCTGGAGATAACTGTGGAGGAGGAAGAGGAACAGACTAATTTAGGTTTGTCTTTGTACTGCACATATTGGGATACGTGGAAAAAAGAGAGACCTAAGACACGCCAAAAATCTGTTAAAATGTTTGTAATTAATCATTATGACTAGCCAAATACAACTTTATTTAACAAGGAAAGTCAATTAAGAACTAATTATTGTTTACAATGATGTCCTGGTAAGAGGCAAAATGCCTCTCGATGGAGAATTGGAGGAAAGGTGGGATAAAATAAAATAATTTTACAATCGATAAGTCAATAAATATAATATGTCAAAGAAGTACAAGCCAGGACAGAGAAAATGGCTCTGTTTTCAGTGCAATGTAATAATATATAATTATCTTTATACTTACAATATACAGTATAGTACAGTATATACAGTATGTGTGTATTAAATATAGTTATGTTAAGTAATAACAATTATGCAAAGCATTGTGTATCACCATAATATTATGTAATCACAATAATTCTTATGATTATCAAATAAATGACATGATATATACCATGAGTAAATACAGGTATCAGTTTTCTTCCCCTCCTCCCCAAAGCCTTTATATCGTTTTTTTAACCAATTATCCATATAACTACATAGAAAAACGAAGATTCAAAATAAATTGTACAAATAAAAACACAAGCACACACACACACACAGTTAAATAGTGGTGTAGTCCAGCAAAGAACAGGCAGTAATGACTGTACCTTCAGAGCGGCAGTAGACTAGAGTGTAACCAAGATGACTTAGGGGAATAACAGCACAGTGTTAACATGGGAGGCTTTTTCATTTCTTTTTTCTAACCCCAAAACCACCCATTAGAAGCTAAGAATATTCCCTGCCTCCTCTCTGTTTCCCATGTATTGGGACATTTTTGTGATGATTTTTCATGTACCATTACCCTTTCAGCCACTGCTGTACAGCATAACATTCCTTTTACTCACATGCAGCCAAGCTATTTGGTTTAGGAGCGGGCGGGTCAGAGGGCGGTGGGGCGGAGGCGTTGATGAAGGTATGACTGATGGTGCTGACTACTATCCCATACTCCTCCACTTCAGCCCGCAGGCAGTCAAAGAAGGCCTGCGCCGCGTGCTTAGATGCTGCATCTAAAAGGCGTAGACACACACACACACACACAAACACACACATACATATACATAAATGTGCACAAACACAAAAGAGGTGTGACTCACCCATAAATAAGCATAATTCCATACATTGCATAGGGGATACTGTCTCATCACAGGACTCCTTTCTACCGTACTGTGCAACGTGATCTACGGGTTTGAAACCCTAGTAGGTTGTTAGTATATAATAAGGAGAACTGCTGATGGGAAGCAGAAGATTAACCAAACAGTGAGTATAATTTTCACAAAGAGCACCTCGTACATTTGGTTTAAAATACCACAGTGGAGCTGCTTTACTAAGTTACAGTGGTAAAGACTCACAGGAACTTCTGAAGGGGACAGCCAGTCTGCCCTGGATGCTGTTGACCAGCACGATGTGTCCCGCTCTTCTTGAGATCATCGTCGGGAGCACACCTGTCACAGTATTTGTTCACGCCACTTATTAGCAATCAGATCAGAAAGAGCAAATAGAGCAGACAGAAAGAATGTCATCGCCTGGCTGTGTTGATTTCCTCGGGAACGCCTGCCCTACCTTTGGCCAGGGCGCTGGGGCCGAAGTAATTAATGTCCATGATGTTTCTGTCCAGCTCCAGGGAGACGCTCTGCACCGGGGCCTTCAGCTTCATGCTGCTGTTACAGATCAACACGTCCACGCAGCCGTAGCACTCCACCACCTCAGCCACCACCTCCTCCATGCTGTCCATATCGCTGAAGTCCAGGATCACCAGCTTGGGGGTGAACGTCTAGGGAGACACAGGACTCAGGATTCTACTAACTCATCCTATGTGGACAATACGTGCATCAAGCACTACTGATCAGGGAGCACACACGTCTATCGCATACAGATGATGTAGTGGTAACTACATCTGACCTCCAGTCAGTGGTTATCATAAGGCAAACAACCACCAATATAAACAGAAATTAGATTCTCAAAAATTAGATCTATGCTTTTTTCTTTCCTTAAAGACCCTACCCTCATATAACTTACACCAGTTTGATATTATTTACTATAATGTATACAATGAATTTACCTCGTAAAGATTTATGTCCATCTAAAAAGGTGAGTTAACTAAGTCTAGAGGAGTTTACCTTCCACTACATCCCTGATCTCAAATAGCTTCTAATCAATTCGATTAGCGCCTGCTGTGCCTACACCCATAATCATGTGTTTGCTCGTTAGATACCATCTTAATCTGTGAGTCTATTGTGATTGCATGTGCTCTGCCCCCCCCATCCACACATCTGGTCTGGTCTGTGTATAGGAGATACTCCGAGGACAGCGTGCTGTCAGAGAGGATATCCTGCCATTGTGTTGACCGGAGGAGGAAGCAGTGATCTGGAGCGCGGTAGATAGAGCAGAGGATTATAATAAAAGCACTGACAGAACCTGCTATACCCTTTCTAAAACCTTATGTTCATATATCTGGATGAAAATCACAATTAGAGGTGTGGTATGATGAGGGCCTTTAATACCCTTCCTGCACCGCACAGGTTACTGGTGGTGGATGAGAGCGTATGAGATAGTAGCAGTGTTTACTGAAGCGGCCTTTGGGCAAGGCGTGTTTCTCAGTTGGGGAGTTTGCCAGTGGATGACTCAGCTCTTCAAAGAACAGTAATGATATTAGTTTAGAATGGTTTATTCACAGTTTGGCTCGTTTATGACGTTGCGTGCTGAAGCGGCTGCCAGTACGTTTCATTTTCCATTCACGTCATTTCCTCACCTCCCTTGGGTCGGCATCGCTAGTCAGAGAGTCATACAGAGAATCCAGCTTATCCCAGCTCATCCCACACAGGATCAGTCTGGCACCTCCCTCATGGAAGAGACGGGCACATTCTGAACAGCACAGTGAGGAGAGAAGGAGATTGAAATCGTCATGCGTAATAACTTTGTCATCCAGTTTAAACATGCTTTTCACAACTCATTGGGAGCTAGGAGGCACTCAGAGAGGGCAAACATCCGCCCAGGCTGAACAGTTCAGCAACTTGCTGTTACGGCTGTTAAGACGTCATACCGTCGCTTAAATCTTACGTTTCATTGATTTCTTGACCCTGCAAACATACCTTTAGGATGTGGAATCAAGTCTCTATCTGTTTGCTTCATAGTTATGGCTAAAGAAAATGATAATTATCTAATGGTGGAAATGTAAGATACAGATCACCACCAAAATCGAATCAATAGTTTCTTGAGCCAAATCCGTCCTTATCGTTTTTGAGATATCCTGCTGACAGACAGACAAGCTAACTGACAGGGGCGACAGCAAAACCTCCTTGGCAGAGGTGATCAGTTCAAATTTGAGAGGAAAGTAGGATCATTTACCACTCCCCACCCCTGACACAGCATCCGTGATCACCACCACTTTGTTACGCACTAAGGACTTGGACATGAACTGGGTGACCTGGTTGTAGATGTAGTATATCCCTGCTGCCACGACTATCAGCAGGGGCAACACCATCACCGAGGGAAGAGCCATGTTCTGTGAGGGAGAGAGTACAGGATCAGAACGGGCAACAGCCACAGACCCGCTGACCTGCCTTCTACAACACGGGACAGCCAGCGGTCTGCGCTGACAGGAAAGGTGGGATCATGTTGAAGCGCTTCCAAGGCGTGGCGCATTTATAGTGTCAACTGATATGGCATCACTAAAAATAATTAATCCACTTGATAGAAAATGCAGAACAGATATCAGCATGATCTGTGAAATGCAACCATGTGTGCAAGACAATAACCTCAGATGGAATGTGTTTCCACAATAGCATAGGAATAAACCTCAGGCTATGAAACAATACAGTTCCCTGTATCATGTGTATCTTCCTATCCACATAGGGAAGGGTGACATCGGAGTCAAATGTAGGCCAAGTTTCAACCTATGGGTGCCATTCAATTTATATTTTCAAGGGACAGCATATAATGTATTAGAGATAGATGTGTTTGCCAAAGTGTAAACCAATTCCTAGCCCTAGTTATTTGCACGTATATATCTGAAAAACACTGGTTATTGGATCTATATTTGTAGCTATATTTGCTTTGTACAGCAAATGCACATTTACAATCATTCCAGATATGTATACTGTACCATAGTGGTGACAAACTAAATGTCTGTGTGCGCAGGACCCTGAGGGAAGCATGTGTATTCGGTGGCCTTGCTAACAGACTTACCATGTAAAGTGTGTCTGAGGAGAACAGCTAAATATATGCTCCCGGGCCATGCTGCCGCCACAGAAGGCCTTGCACTGTGTCACCTCCAGGATATTGTCATAGGATACCCCGAGGGGAGCTTCACATGTATACGCAGTGGATGACCTTACTTGCCCTACTTTACTTGGGAAAACACATTAAACTAACCCATAATCAGCGTCAGAAATCTGATTTATGACGATACCGGAGAGGCCCTCCTCCCAGCTCAGCCCCATGTTTGGGCTGACACATCACTGGATCCCAGTGGGTTAGTCAGAGCTGGCGAGGGCACATCTATAGCAACCACACAACACAAACACACACGCGCACACACCTGTAATCTGTGTTATTCTTGGTTCACTTACAGCGTGGACAAGGAGCTAATCCTTCAGCGGGAGTGGCTGTTGTTTTTCCCGGGTTTAGTTAGGTAACAAGAGTATTAGACCCTTCTCCTCCCTCTGTGTCCCTCGTCCATTCACACAGCTCTGTCCCCTCTCTCTGTCTGTCTGACCCACCCGCTGCTGTCCACTGGAACCTGCTTCTTATAATAGCCTGTGCTTGAGTCAGCCATTAATACACTCATATGTGGTGCATAGTATCTGACGCATGCCCCCTTGTTGCCAACATGAAGGCATGGAGGACAAATTAGTGTTGTTGTTTTCTAAGTGGCAATGTGGTTATTGATCAAACCTGAATATGCTTATAGCTCCTTGATAACCTTGATTAAATTAGCTTTTGACCACAAACAACAAAGCATAAAGCTGTGGTGATTGTGTGTGAGTGTGTGTTTGTGTGTGTGTGTGTGTGAGAGAGAGAGAGGGGGGGAGATCAGATTGGCTTCCCTAAGAGAGACTATTTTGTCCTCACCCTTGTAGTTTAGAGACTGCCTAGCTATGTTAGTCTATCATGGCTGACTCACTACATTTATGTTTCATTATTTAGCCTAATTAAAGTTGCTTTGAGAGAAAACAAAAATGTCAGTTAAGTCAAACTACAGAGACATTAACTTAGCAGGGCGAAAACGTCCAATTTGCAGGAATCTGACATGGTATGTCAATTCAATTCAATTCAGTTCAAATGTGCTTCATTGGCATAGCATACATAACATGTAACCCATATTGCCAAAGCAGTATAGTATCAATTGAGGTGATATTATAAACATTAACAGAGGACTATTTGCAATTAAACAAACACAAATGGTGAGTTATCAGTAATAATATACTAAATAAACATTCAGTAACCATGCTTTTTCTGTGGGCGGCGACAGTGAGCAGTTGTCGCGAGATCCCGTAGAATTCCAGCAGCAAATGTGTGATCTCGCCTCCTCCGCTCCTTAGGAGAGAAGAAAATAAACCCACTGCTGCTAACCGAGCTAGTTATGGAATCAACCCCTAAATACCCATTTTGGCCTCGGTGACTCGGTAAGAGGTGCTTTCTCTGCATGCTGCGTCTCTAAATGGGAGCGAAGCACAGTGACTGTTTTGGATTTCTGGACCCTATTTTTTAAAAGTCAAGTTGAAGAAGCTAACCAGGAGAGGATTTAATTGGCTAGCCTGCGAGCTAGCTAACTGGAATAACCCTGGCTAGCAAAGGAGCACTGTGTAAACTTCGCCTGGACTGACTGAGTAGCCTGCTAGCCGACAAGCTTTCGTTGGGCGTTTATCCTCCAGATGGGCATATGTTGTTACTTAATGGACACTATCGCCTCGGAACCTGAGGCCGATAACTGGGTGCAAATGTTGTTTTTGTTGCTTACGCCATCCCGTTATTGATTTGGAGCCACTGGCAAGCTAGCGGGTTATTAGCCTCCTCTCGCCACTCTGCTTTGTGGGTGCAGGCCATGGACTGAAAGGCTTCATCGCTGACTGAGTGATGTGTAGGCTTGCTTGGTGGCAGCTAATCATTTATTGGGAAGAGGTAATTGGATACAACTAAACAGACGATTGCCCATTCGGTCATTTTTTGATAATGTATTGGAGCGCTGCGCCCTTTTCGAGGCTAGAATAGACGAGACGCACAAGAAAACAACGGGATTACTACTCCACTGTTGATAAAACGATCAAGAGAGAGGACAGAGGTGAAATACGATGTGTGCCGCAAAAGAAAACTCCTGTCGGAAATTTCAGGCGAACATATTTAACAAAAGTAAATGTCAGAACTGCTTCAAACCTCGGGAGTTGCATCTGTTGACGGACCAGGATTTGACCCAGGTAAGATGCATATTAGGACCAGTAATAATATTTGTACACATATGTTGCCTAATGCATTCGGATCGTCTAAAACCCCTTGATAGACGACCAACCACAGTAACAAAACAAGGAAGATCCATTCCAAGTTGCAGAGCTGATATTCCTGCCAAACTTGGGCCAGTCAAAATTAATTATTGGCTGGTAGCAATGTAACCAGCTTGTCTGGGTCATGAGAATGTAGGCGGACAACTACAGCCCAGTAGCTTGTAAAAATGCTTTGCTTTGCTCTGTTACGTCTCGGGTCTTTTACAGGTATGAAATAGCCCTCCTAATGGTGTAGTTATGTTTAGTTAGTTGGTGTGTAGTGTGGCTATACAGGGTGTCCAAGAGAGACACCTTTATTTGGTGGAATCAGTCATTTTCACCTTATTAGACAGTTTAAAGTTGAGAGAGACAGGGAAGACTGGGAGAGAGAGGGGGATGACATGCAACAAAGGCCTTGGGCAAACCCAGGATGTCGTTTCCATGGTACATGCCTTAGACCACTGACCCACCAGGACACACATGGAATCAGTCATTTAAGTGCTTTTGCCAAAAACAGCAGTGATTATGACAATGTCAAGATGAAGAGAAAATGAGGGTAGATCGCTTGTTTGTTTTGGCCAAAACACATCTCCCTTATACCTTTCTGTTCCTGTGTGACAGAATCAGACTTTTGAAAGGTCATTCCAGTGTTTCTACTACCATGGCTACTTTAGTTTAGCTTCTTTTTGCTGTCTGTGATCCATGTAGTCACCCCCAGCTATTATTTTATCTGCAGATGAGTGTGGCAGAGATAAGTGAAGCACCATTACACTGTGGAGATTGTGTTATAGGCATGTTTTGTTTGACACTCTCTCTTTCTCATCATAAGACTAGTCTCTGTTGTATCCTGTAATTGATCCCAGGTGATGAGGTCCAGATGGGCCCTTGAACATGGCTTAAGAGCCAAATGGCAACATCAGCATCCTCTTTGCCTGTGTGTGTGTGTGCATGTGGGCACACGCTTGCTTTCTGTGGTGGAAAAAATACTTGATACTTGAAATACGTTGGGACTGGAGATCAGGAGGCTTTTCACAAAGTTTTATTACAATCTGCAGAAGGGATCCCACATGGAGCATCTAAGCAAATTGCCCCAGTGAGATGAGATGTCTTACTTGCGCCCCTCCTTTATAGGGCTGGAATCATGGCAAATCATCAGAGAAACAAATGGCATACAGAAATAGCAACTGCACAAGATTTATGCTTATCAGTGTGGTTGAGGCTCACTCCATCTTTCAAGGCTGCAATGTTCTAATACATTCTGTGAGAAAATAATGACCAAGTTGTTATTTCAGAAGTGAACCAAAGAAAGCAAAAGGGTTATTTTCCCCTACACACTCCTCCCTTTTTGTAAATCTTGACAAACTTAAGATAACATAAGTTAACATAAACATAAGAAAACTGAAACCATTAAGTAAGAAAATAACTTCGTAATCATGAAATCACAGTAAGTAACATCAAAATACATCCATGCGTGAGCTTTTAGATTGTTCGTCCTAATACTGTGGTAACACTTACATCAGTTAAGTACCATACTGTTTCAACTTCCCCATTAACATCATCATTATCATGGTCATGGAATGGTGGAATCCAATCAAGGGTAGGGTACAAATCCGGATTATCTGGAAGGTCCTCACAATCATTAAATGGGGGAACATATGGAACATCACATTCAATAGGGTGGTGGTCGTCAGACACAACATAGTACCCCTTATACCGCATAGGCCTGGCCTACGGAAAGGATGCCACGGAGGTCGGCGTTCCATCGTTGTCCCTCGTGGGTGGCTCAAGGCTGCTTGTGAGGTGTGTATTTTATACTCGCCTGTTGCAGTTTACAGCGGCGCTTGGCTCTCACTGTTAAATGTGTTGTCTTGTAGACCTCTCTGTCCAGGTGTGTGCAGATCTGGTCTGATGGTGATGTCGTCAAAGGGTTCAGGAACCCTTTTGCAGTGGCTGGTGTGCACCCAGGAAAGTCTCTCTGCAACCTTGATGGCGGTGTGTGTGGTCAGTAGAACCTGGAATGGTCCTAGCCACCTTTTTGCCTGCCAATTCTTCCTCCTGAAGTCCTTGATGACCACAAGGTCGCCTGGTTGAATCTTGTGGAGTGGTGTTGATGCTGGTGTGGGTAGTGCTTCTCTCACCTGTCTGTGAATCTGGGCGAGTGCTCTGGACAGAGTTACACAATATGTTAGTAATGCATTTTCCTTCTGGAGCCTCAATCCCAATGTGAGGTGGAGCTGCAAACAAAATTTCATATGGAGATAAACACGTTTTGTCTCTTCGTCTCATCCTC
>OMOT01065037.1:3425-20301 GCA_900312575.1 Acanthochaenus luetkenii | reverse complement strand
CTCTTGAACACCTGGGGGGAGAGAAGAAGATGAGGTTTGAGTTTGCTGCTGTTGAAAAGGGAATGAAGCAGGAGAGAGACAAAGAGAGACACAGATAAACAGATAGAGAGAGAGAGGGAGAGAGAGAGAGAAAGCGTCAGGGAAACAGACACACAGAAAGAAAAAGAAAGAGACAGAGAGATAGACAGAATACTGACCTGGGTCTGGTTAACAGTAGGCATCAGGGAGTGCAGAGGGATAATGATGAACCGGTCTGAAGCAACACAGGAAACACAAGGAAAACTCAACAGAATACTTTTTGAGATTATCAATATAAAATGTTATTATTATTAATGTACACAGAAGTCATTAGCGTGTAACTGCAACCATGTCACTTTCTTAGTGGGTGTGTGTGTGTGTGTGTGTGTACCTGATCGGAACATCTGCTGAGCCATGAGCAGGTCATTGAGACTGCTGATGTTGTCCCAGCCAGGCAGGAACACCAAGATGGCTCCTTGCTGTCAGACAAAGACATGAAAAGACAGTAACAGTTGACAGACCTACCAAACCAGCTGGGCACAACTAGAAACAACAACAACAACAACTAGAAACAAACCACCTACAGGAACAAACACCAAACCATTAGCCAGAGGAGTCTCAGGAACAACAGAGACAAGTGAACAAGGTGCCTGTGCCTTCAGAGGAGCTGAGCTGGGCAGGAGGATGAGGATGAAGATAAAGACTTGCCCCGAGCCAGTCGGCACATAATAGGCGCTGTCACCCCGTGACAACTACATCGCCATAAGACCTTGCTAATACCTTTAGTGATACATTTGTACATTTGTATAGTGCATTATTTATAAGTGCCCATTATTACCTGTGTTTTTTTATTGCCTTCCCTATTTCTGGCATTGTTCTGCCAATTGCTGCTGTAACACCTGAATTTCCCCTAGGGGATCAATACAGTGCAATCTAATCTAATCTACTACATGAGAGACCCTGCTTGTCATTAGCACAGGGACAGACAAATGGATCCTGGGAAAACACGAGGCGGATAACAGATAATGCTGGCTAATAAGGTTGGAGGTATTCCAGTGTGAGACATTTACTGTGCATTCAGCTGTCTGTCAGTCATCCCACCAACAACAATGCCTGGGACGGGGACCGGGTGACCACTTAATGTAGACCCAGGTGGCAGCTCCTCATTAACAAGAACAGAATCACATTATGCTACGATTTGAAAATGAGACAAGATAAGAGGAAACATTAATGATCCCAAGGGTAAATTGGGTCATTGCAGCAGTAAAGAATAGGATAAAAATACAATGTTTAAAATACAAGATTAAACATACAGCTTCTTCATATAACTCCTTTTGGCTTGAAATAATTCTCGCTATACTGACTTTTGACACATTTTCAGGTTAGCAGGTCAGCTTCAGCACTCAATTTTCTACAATATTTCATGCGTAAAGGTCAGAAGGCAAATTAATAGGCCTAATTTGTCACTGTCTCAACAATCTATTTCAATAATAGAAATATAGACATAAATACCAACCAAGGACGATGACTTGTCAGCCTGAAAACTGAGCTGTGCAAAATTCAGCCGTAATGTTTGGTTTAGCCCAAATTAATCTATGATCTATATTGAAACATGTCTGGCAATGCTATTCCACTTCATCAAATAACTAAATTTAGACAAACAATATTCTTAGGATATTAAACAGGTTGAAAATATCCCTTCATTTCCTGAGAGGTATGAGGGAAGAGGAAGAACAGAGCTAAAGAGTCACTCCTGGGCCCTGTGCTCTGCCTTTTAATTAAAGCTAAGTATTATCACACACACACACACACACACACACACACACACACACAGAGTTATGCCCAGCAGGCATTAATTAATACCTGCCATGTAGGGCTGTTCGATATGACAGGACGATAGAAAAATGTCTATCCCTAGATAGTTTCATCGTTTATATCTCCATTGCCGCAAAAAAGCAGTAGAACTCCTTTACGGCCATATTTTACATAATTCCCGACCCCACTTTACATTCTCTACACGTGGACTGGAATAACAAACAAGCACGGAGCAGCGTGACACAGAACGATTTTGCATTTTTGAACTGCCTGTCCCGCTAATTATTCCATAGAAATAAAGATTATGTGATGGATCATCAGGTCTTATCACGAGTGTGGCTCTGTATGCTCCGCTATATTTGACCAAATGCTATGAGAATAACGTTATTTTGACTCTGTTGACCATGGTTTCACAAGAGACGGCTCACTTCACAGCAGTCATACCGGGCTGTGAATAATCAGCTGTTTTTGCCATCTTTAGTTGATTTCTTCCTTAGATTAGTGAATTGTTATTACTTTAAATTCTACATTATCTCCCCCTGCTGATGACCTTTGACTTTGGATTAGTTGGACATTCACAAATGAAAAACCACCTTTTTTACATTTTACGTTCATCTCATTTTCAATTTTAGTGTAACAAAGAAAAAATGAGGAATGTAGGGCTGGGTTTAAAAAAAAGTACATTTCCCGATTCAAATCGATCTTCATTTGAATGATCCGATATTGATTCATACAATCCTGAGATCGACCTTTTAACATTTGCCCGTGGATGCGTGAAGCTTTAACCCCGTTAGTCTAGTGTGGCCAGCCTTTGGTTCTTTGAGCGAAGCCTGAGGCCACTTAACAGGTTTACGCCATTTCCGCCACACGTGTCTCCACCTTGTTTGTTTACAAGTGTGGTTACAAATGTGTATAAAGTTTCCAAAGCCACAGAGAATATAGACTGGGTATCTTGCCGAAATAAATATGGAGAAATCTTGGAGCGTTTCAAGTTGCAGTAACTGTCATATACGGTAAACATTTACCATGCAATGTTACTAAGATAGTTACGGTAATACAGACACATATGTAGAGTAGACCGGGATACGGACTGAGAGAGAGTTAACGTGTTGTGCCAAGTGCTTAAATAAAAGCCAATGTTTGGATAAAAGCCTCCGTCATCATTTTACAGTAACCATCTGCTGAGGGTACGGCTAGCTTAGGAAAGGACTATCCACTATGGATGGGCAGATCAAAACTGTGGTATTGATACTTCGATACTCACATACTACTCATTTGGTATCGATGCCCTTTGAAAAGTATCAATTTCAAAGTTATTTTTAATCCAAAATGCGGTTGCGTCACTCAAGCGTCATAGTTGCACTACGAGGTGGGGAAATTCCCAGTTTCCAGGTGTGTTGAAGGCAGCCTTACAATCTCCAAGAAGTGAGAAAGCAGTCATGAAGGGGCTTTAGTTTCATGGACTTCGTGGACGGTTTATAATGTGCAGAGGTTTTACAAGACTTGTTTTTCAACATGTTCCAAAAAAACATTTATTGCACTATTTTCAAAGGCAATTCAGAGCCTTATCAATTTCTGATTGTTGGTTTAATTTTAATTTTACTACTATTTAATTAATAAATGGTTGTTTGTCTCTTTTGGTCGTTTCTCTTCTGATACACTGCTGTAGTGTGTTGGTCGTGTTAAATAAAAAGTACATTAATGTAACTGATCGAATCGAGAATCGAAAATCATATAAAATTGGGACCTAGTTAATCAGAATCGAATCAAAACCCAGCCCTAGAGGCATGTGGTTATTTTTTAAGACAAATTCTTCATCAAATTTACAGAAAACATACTATATTGTGATATATATCATTATTGTGATGTAAAATTACCGATATCGTGATAGAAGATTTTGTCTATATCGCACAGCCCTACTGCCATGTCATCACAAGTAATCACAGACCCCTGCATCATAATTAACCAATCATCACAGTTAAAACCATGGCTATGACAGCCCATAGCCTTCGATCAGAAAGCTGTCACGGCCAATTAGCCGGTTCCCTCTAAGGCGTTTGACAATGCCACGGCAAATATGCTGGCCGACTGGCTCAGGGTTGCCGTGACTGATAAGAGATACAGCTTCATATGGGGAGGGATAATTATTCTGTCTATCTGTGTTAGTCACTCCTCCTTCTGGACCCCTTTCTTTCTCTGTTACTCTCTCACACACTCTCTTTCACAAACACCCGCAAACCAACATGAACAGGCTAAATCAGTTCCTCTTCACGTGAACTCTACTCTTCGCCAGGTCTACACATTTTGCTCTCAATTTTCCCTTATTTTTCAAACGTTTAATTTCCTCCATTCTAGCACTTCACGGTCTCATTTCTCCTCACCCTCATTTGTCTCCTCCTCCCAAGACTAACACAGACACAGTTATGCTGTATTGTGACACATAAGGAACAAGCTACACTGAATTTAATTAGAAGTCAGCAATGTATGGTATTGTATTCCATTTTGCAGCAAAGTTTTAACATTGAATTTACCTTAAAATAAATTATAATACAGACTTTTTTTGTCCCGATTTTGTTTTTCCTATGGATTCTGTTTTTGGAATGTATTTGTTCTGCTCCACAATGCATTATTTTGGTATAGTTCTAGGCTATGTGTTATTGATAATTTATTGACAATAAAATCTAAACCTTTGATACAAAACAGACTGTTCTCATTTCACATAATTGACATTCTACTCCACATTACTGAGGACTGCATTGAACACTGAAGTGACATTGATGCAAAAAAAGGACAACATTTTATGAGAATTGGAAAGAGAGTAAACAGAATGGAGAGGCGTTGAGAGCATCTGTTCCATCACTCATTAGCACAGATCTACTGCTACTATCAGTGTCATTTCCTCTGATCTCACTTCACTATGTTTGGAAGCTAGCCCTCCTGTTCCTTCTCTCTTCCTTCTTCAATCTGTGTCTTCAACTATTCCTATCCTATCTATTTGATCTGAAACCCTCTTTAACAGGGATCATCTCTTTGTTTGTCTCTCGCTCATCAAAATGGCAGGCGATTTTTAACCAATGCCAAGAACATGCACCTGGATGTCCATTTTGATCCCTGAGGACAAACATCTACTTCATTCAAATCGAAGTTAGGCAACAAAACGATGCCACCTTCAGCCAGTTGCTATGTAAACTATGGATATGGGAGGGAACTCACTTCCTCATAGAGCACAATATGGCGGATCAGTGCCGAGATCAGCTCCACGTCAATCTTCTCATCATTGTCCAACATCTCCAACACCTCAATGGTGTCGTCAGAGTACCTGCAAATCATAGAAGGCCACAGACAAATAACAAGACAATACATAATCAATCCAGACAATCTCTTTTTACTTTTGTCCACCCACTTTCACACTACAACATGGTACCAAAACTGTTCCCAAACATTTTGTCATAATGTGGATGTCACAAAGCCATAACCTCCCATTTGCCACCTAAACTGCACATCTATCAATGTGGCAGCTTATCTATCAACTTGACAACATTGCTTTCCTCACCCACTCACCTGCCCTGTAGTGTGCGTGCATAAGATGGCCAGCTCTCTCTGTATTCAGCCTCTTTCTCCTCCTTCTCAGGTCTGGAGTTGCGCCCCTGCATGAAGCCTCTCTTCCATGAGGAACGACGGTCCTGGTTCTGGGGACGATACCTGGCAAACAGACCCCAGCTGGTTTAGATCCAGACCCCGTGAAGTGCATGGTTTTTTTATTTGTGTGGGGTGGAGGGAATGGTGGTGTGTGGGGTGGGGTACCTGATCATCTCCACAACATCCTCCAGTAGGAACTCCTCCACTGGGAATGTCAAGCCAGGGATGTGGATCATTGGACAGTTATCTAGCGAGGGAGTTTGACAGGAGGATGGGGTAGGAGATGAGAAGGAACAAAAACTCAGCACTGTCCTATTGTAAAACAGCAGGGGTCATTTAGTTTCCTCACAGTACATAATGCAATGACTTAACAGGGATAAGCTGGTCATTTGGTGGGATGTGTACCAAAGAATTTGGAGAACTTGTCTGCGTTCAGCGTGGCACTCATGAGGATGATCTTGAGGTCACGTCGGCGCATTAGCAGGTCCTTGACAATGATGAGGAGAACATCAGACTGCAGGTTCCTTTCATGGATCTCATCCAGAACCAGGTGGCTGATACTGGACAACAGTCTGACACAGGAAGGAAGGTGGGGTTAGAGAGAGTGTGTGTGTGTGCTATTTTTACACGTATTTGGCATTTTCACCCCGAGGAAACTGTTGCTTCCACGTCGAAAGAAACAGCCTTTTACTTTTCGCTTTGTAATTCGAAATAGCTACCAACATGTCTGCTCCACACACTCCCTGACTACTACTACTGACTACTACCGTATCTGGTTTTGAAGATCCAATAGCAATGTGAGCAAAATCTGATTGTTGTGCGCCCAGATGTGTCACTTAATGGAGTGGCCTTCTCACCACCTCTGAAGCATGTTGTCAGTCTACTGTAGTCCTAAAATGAGTCACTACAGTCAGGCACATTTTGGCAGAGCATAAAGCAAGAAAACCAGAAAAGCTGGCCCCTCAGTCAGGTTCTGTAGACACTGAGAATTCAAGGATGAGAATGCAAGGATGAGTCAACAGAAGCTTGTATGTGTGTGTGTGTGTGTGTGTGTGTGTGTGTGTTAAGAGTCTTTATTTATCTCCCTCTGAGGGTGGGGACCCATACTAATGCCTTTTCCAGAGACAGTAGTGTCAGCCACAAATCAATGGGAAAAGACAGAGTGAGATAAAGAGAATAAAAGTAGAGGAAGGAAAGTTTGATAGAGAAATATAAGGAGGGGGTGCACTCACGGATCAGAGCGTAGCCACTGAAGAATAATGCCTGTTGTACAGTATAGAACCGAACCCTGTTTCCGTGGTAACCGGCTGACAAAGGGGATAGAGAGAGAGAGAGATTTTTTTCATTAGCCATAAATTAAGGGTAAAAAGAAAGGGAACAGGACGACATTTTTTGGGTTTCTTTTCTCCATTAACTTTCCTTGAGTTGTCTGTGCGATTACTGGAGACCTAATCTGGTGTCTGTCCTACATAACTGGTGGCAAAAACAGACTAAAATAAACTGAAATGAATGTCATTGTGCCTAGAATGTGTCATTGCGCTGTATGAAATGGATAAACATAGAGAACGTGTTACAATAAGTAATGAAGTTGGTTATAATAGGCACTTTCAATTACATCTACTTCATACCAGATTTTGGATAGCCATTAGTCAGTGCTGAAGAGTTTGAAACCATCTCAAATCATGACGTGAATTCTGATTTGCAACCAAAGCAGAAATGATCTGCCTTATGACAGACCTGAAAGACACATTTCACACACAACCAAACCAGATGACAGCAGCATTTACCACTTCATGTAAACAGCACTTGAAGGCAGAATTAGTTTCAGGTAATGTTCTCCGCAAATTGAAACGCAAGCTCTCCACATCACATCTGGCTGTTTATGACACTTTTTAAATGCCATGGCCAAGAAAGATTATTATTAAGCCAATATATTTTTATTTACCCCCAAGGGTTTCCTACTTAGGTAGTTAGCAAAGACTGGATTGAATGAGTGATGTGGCCAAATTGTATTAATCAGACAGAACTTCATTACATACTGAACGACTGAAGTCAGTCAAGGGCAGTGACATGTTCTTTAATAGTTTTATAAAACACAAAATATTGCTTAAATACTGTTTTTTTCCTTAGAGAGTATTATGAATCAAAATTTCAGAAACTTGATGCAGCAAATGGTCATAATCTAGAGGCCTGTATTGTATCTCCTTGACAGTTAATCCTTTTTTTCTGTCCGTCTTTTAACTTCTCTTTCCATTTTCTTTTTTGCATGGAGACTGAAGTGTGCAGCTATCTCTTTTTTTACTCTTTAGCCTTGTAGACCATAAACCTAAGATAATCCTCAGTGGGGATCCCTCAGCTCACAAAATCAATAGGCCACTAAATCAAAGTTAGGAGCAGGGCTTAGAGGGAATGAAAGAAGATCGATCAGTCACTCATTTTCTGTGACAGCTCACAGGTGCAATGGAACATCAGGGCCATTTAGGCTAAAACAACTATCTGGTTCCTTATCCAAAATAATAAACAAAAGTAGAAAAATCCCCATACATTTTCACCTGGGCCAGGTTATCTATAATTCAAACTGGACTATACTGTAGGTACCAACGAGGAGTGGACAGGGACCCATGACAGTAACTATTAGTACATGAAATCGACAATAATTTGAGTACAAATTTCTGTAAATTTAAGCAATGAGATTGAATGGAGGGAGGGAGAAGAGAGAAAGGAAATAGAGAGGGAAAAGAAGCAGGGTCTGTCCCAGAACTCCATCCAAAAAATAGCCTATCAACAACACAAACAACATAAAAACTTACCACTGCAGGCGGATCTGGTAACCACAAGAATTTCCATCCCCTATAGTTTCTGCCCTCTCTGATGCTACACGCTCCGCTACCTGAAAGGAAACATACACATCACATCTACATAACTGAGGCAGGCAATAACACATGTGCTGCACACACAACATAAACCCTTTAGACACCTTCCCCAACACATCCATCCCCAATATGCACACGCACACACAGACATAATCCCACACAAACAGATCGGACGACAGGCAGAGTACATACGGAGATGGCGCTGATGCGTCGGGGCTGCGTGCAGACTACCCGGCAGAGCGAGCCTATGCCTCGGTTGATGTAGTCGTCTAGGATGAACTGGGTGACCTGGGTGGTCTTTCCACACCCCGTCTCCCCACTCACCACCAGGACCCGGTTAGAGTTTATCAGCTCCACCAACTCCTACCCAGGGATGGGGGCATATTAGGAGCGGTGGAAGGATTAACAGAGGAGGACAAGGGTGATGGCAAGGGAAACGGGAGAAAAATACAACATAAGTTAGGTGGGGGGCTCTAAGCCTGAACAAGTGAGAGCAAAGACATAGCATGGTATCCTAATTGAGGATGCATCAGTTTTACCAGAAACAGACCGATTCAAGATGAGGAGGATTTACATAAAGGGAGTATCAGACTCAAAATCGTACCTCTCTTGTCCCATAGGATGGCAACTTTTCCCTGAATTTCTGCAGAAGAAAATGAACAAACATTTGTCTGTTTAACATCATACATAACATGATATAAAGAGCAGATGTTCTTCTATCCGTAAATCTGATAATGTCAACAGCTAACAATGCACACTTGAACATCTCTTCTGTAAATTGAATAATCGCAGACTATGCATTATGCTCTCACACTGAACTGTAAATGAGTAGGTCTGTAAACTGCAAACACCCCCTTATCTTACCTAAATGTATTTTAGGAGAGTTCTCAAATAATAAAATGAAAATAAAGTTGCACTCTTTACCTCATTATTGTGTTTTTTTAAAATGAGGACCAACTTTCCGCATGTATGCCTTCAACAGGACAACTATCAAACCAATGATAAATGTCAAACCTAGTGGACACTGTTATATTAGCAGGCACATGTTAAACTTACTTAAATAAACATCACTAATGGTCAGAGAAATAGTCTCTTGTGACAAAAACATGACACTAAACCACTACTACAGTAGATAATTTGACTTATCTTGTTGATGCTAGTAACCTTCAATACGTTTTTGGCGGTCTATATCAAAATGTCTGCTGCACATGACTCTCACCAGCATTTCCAGGTACTTGGGGTTTGATTTTTTGTCCTGCAGATCTCTCTGTAAGAAGTCGTCCAGAGTTTTGTCTCTGACTACTTCCTGAACCAGGTACTCCAGATCCTTCTCTTTCCCTCGGACTTTCACTTTCTCCTCCTCCTGCTGCCGCACTTCTTCATCCCAGTCGTCGGGGGGTTCATCTTTAGCAACTTCCTCTTCCACTTTTGAAAAGTAACTAAAATAAATGGATGAAGGGGAAGATCTGTAAGCTGTGTAAATAGGCACAACATGATTGGTTGCTCTGGGAAGTTGGCATGGAGCTACATCAGAGGATAGACTGTTTTTGGAGCCAGACAGTCTGTTTTAGCATGCACCTGATTTGGTGACCACGTTACCGTTGTGATTTGTGAGGTATTTTCTTCTGTGCCGCACTAACTTCTTCCTCTTCCTCCTCGGATTTGATCTCAATCTTCTGTTTATCCTCTTCGGGTATATCACCATCAAAGTAACTGCACACATAGGCCATGGACATGTTCATGAGTCATACTTGTGTCAGCAGTCACAGCTGGCTAAATAACTGACAGTCCGAGCACACTGACTCCATCCGGCTGTCTCGTTTACTTTATTCAGAGGTAGAAATGACATTGTATGCCAAGCCTCGGCAGGAAAAGTGACGCAAGCTGTTCTCACCTATGACCGGCTCTGTTGCCAGTACGCCAGTTGTCAGACGTAGAGGCTCTGGCGTCCCTGCCGTCTCTCGCTGGACCAGGCTGGTCGTTCTGGACAGAGTTGAGCAGCTCGGTGATGTGCTGCTCTCTGGTCTCATCCATCTGGACCACCGCCCGCTGCACACAGATATGGGAAGGGGGGAGTTTAGTGTAACTAAGTTAGTGTTAGTGCAACTAAGCTAGCGTGACACCAAGACTTGGTTTGAGGCAATGTGTCCCACTGACATTACAAAACCCGTGTGTAACTGTACTGCAGCTGTCATGTGACAACCTCATAACTCCAAATTATGGTGATTTTCATATTTTAATGTCAGTTACAGTTTGACATGCTCCTCTGTGGGTTGAGATGAACTCTACTACACCCAGGCTTAAGGGACACTAACGAATAGACTCAAAAATGCGGGACATACCGATCTCCGATCAGCCTGTTTCTTCCTCACGGCTCCAAATTTCGCGTACCACAGACCGATCTCCCGACCCTTCAGATGTGGCGGAGGACGGTCCCGTTGTCCACCACCCTGGTCCTGGTCATCGCGAGAGCCGAAGTCGGCATTTCTGGAGTGTCCCCTTGCACGTCCTCGTCCCCTGTCCCACCTTTCGCCGTTGTCGTCTCCGAACCCGCGACCCCCTCTCCCGCCTCGTCTCCCACCTCCACCACCATATCCATAACTCATACCGCCTTCAAACGGCGCTATCAGAAATCCAGTGTCACTGCGTATCGGTGAACCAGCATCTACTCGCGACGACTGTTTCTATCGCTTGGTCGTTACAGCGGGCTGGCGCTGCTAACCGTTAGCTAACGTTAAAGCAGAGAGGTAATGTTAACGTTAAATGCGACTCCTTACGGCTATGTGGCTACAGACGACAAGCTGTCTGTCAAGCTCAAAAGCGCACACAGACAGTCGATAGTTTAATGCACAGACAAAAACCCCGAAACAACGACGTTTTCATGCTACTGCCAAAGAGGTGTCCAAATTTGCACCGTCGCACACTGTCGACGTCAGAACATTCAGTCGAGGGAAAATGACGCAATGAAACGCAACTACCAGTGATTTGAATTAGGACGATGGACAACATTACCACCGGCCATCAGGCTGCCGAACAACAGACGGCTGCACACGCTCTCCCACACTCAAACTGGTTTTGTAAAATACTTTATTTATTGCATCTGCACTTTTACTCATATCACCCTGGCACGCGCCTGCACTGGTCATAAACAGAGACATGTCCTGCATACAATTGCACATTTGGGATCATTGTACTTATCTTGTACATTTATATATTGGATTCTTGTATTTTTATCATGTATATTCCTTATCTCATAGATATATATATATATATATCTCTACCGATGCTGCTCTTACAATATATTCGATTATGTTGTGTGTGTGTGTGTTGTTAACACTGCATTGTTGTGGATTCTTGCTTGCACGAAACTTAGATTTCTAGAAAAGTAGGTAATGAGCCATCATTAACATCATTAATTGTCCTTAAGGGGGCGTGGTAATTGTAGCCGTGGCCTATTACTGAAAGGCGCATAACTTTCAAACAGATTCACGTACAAAACCTTTGTCATGGGCTATGGATGAACTGATTAATTTCCCTTGCTGATTGACCAAAAGAGGGCTGAGAAGTGGGCGTGGCCTACCGCAAAAAGGTGCATAATATGTTTTGAGTTTGAAAGCACATGATAATAATAATAGTGCTCACCGAGTAGTGCCGACGGTGGCTTGCCCACCCAATCAAAAGTTAAGAAAACTTTTTTTTTTGTTCAGCCAATGGAAAAATAGCACAGCTGCTGCACAGTGTCTCTCTGAGCATGCTGAGGGGGAGGGGTGTTGCAGAGTGATGCAATACCGCATTTTTTATTAAAACTGACTTTTTTTTAAAAAATGGATCCGATACCAAATTAGTCGTATGTGAGTATCAGCGCCACAGTGTCGACCCACCCATCCCAATTGTGTCAACCCAAACAGTTTGAAGGAGCCTAAGACTGATTTGAAATAATATTTTACATTAGGCTGCTTTGAAGATTGAAACATTAGCCTAGCTACTACTTAAAGGCACAGACCACCCAAAAATCTAACTTTGTCAGCTGTTTTCCTACATTGAAGATAGTCTAATAGAAATAAATTAATCCATACTCTACAGGATCTTTTCCATAGGAGCCTTATGTTTCTTACTTCTGAATTAATGGAAGTCACTCTAGCTCAGGCTTTTGAGTAGACTGTCCTATCTTATCTATTCATTTTGGTATTGGGTGTTGTTGCCAGATTATTAATTATGTTATCATCTTAGGGATGATATTTAGCTGCTAAATTGTCTATGATGCATTATATATGAATAAATGCATTGTACACATCATTTCTTATGATCTTAATTATAGAATCATATCATATGGAATAAAAGAGAGTGAATTTGACTATTTTTTATTGTACCATATTAATCTACAGTATATTGAACCTTATTTCCTCTTGTGTTATTGTAATATGCTTTGGCAACATTCAATACTACTTGATTAATTTATCTGAATCTAAATCTGAGTGTGTGTGTGTGTGTGTCAATTAGGCACAAGACATATAGTCTACATATATCTACTGTAAAAACTGTCTCATTCTGCTCCCAGCGCAATGGGGCACTGGGACCATGACCTGTTGTCTGAGTCTTAAAGGTTGGAGCCAGATGAACTAGATCCACCCTGACTGCTTTAGTCTCCCGAGGCGCTATATCAAACTCACTGCTACAAAACATTAAAATGCTTTATCACTCTGCCTGCAAGCGTTCTTGGCTTCACTGTTTGATATTGTGATAATGTTGTGAATAATTCCTATTGTGTATATAGTCTAACAACAATTCCAGCTTTTGCCTTCTTCTCAGATTTAAAAAAGTTTGGATGGGGAAGCTATTATATTATATTATATTGCAATCTAAACTGTTCTACTGAAGTTTAGTGTCAGCTTCCAACTGAAAATGCACAAACCCAAGATACACAAGATGATTAACAGTGATGAATCAACACATGACTCATGATATCTACCATTCCAACCAACCACGTTACTACACATTATTTAATTAATGCGAGACTGGAATTTTAACAAACCACGTCTCAGTCCCACCACAACAAGGCAATACTGAAGACAGTGCTTACTCTTTCCAATTAATGATCCGTTTTGGTTCGTTCTCGTTTCAGAATGTTGTGATGTTGGCAATTAGGCTGGTCTTTCATTTCTGTTCTCTCCACCCTTCACTGCCTCTGTCTCATTTTGGGGCATTCACACTTACGGCAGGTTTCTAATTGGATTGTACTCAACAGTCTCTTGTTTTAAATTAGTTGGAATATTAAGGGAGTGAAATATGTGTTTCTTTCTTCTCTGTCTGTCTCTCTTCCTTTTGCTCATTCTCTCTCCATCCCTCTCGCTTTGTCTTACAGAGTAAAAAACAAAGTAATTAGTGCCATGAAGCGTATGGCAGAGACAAGAGGACAGAAAGAGGAATGGAGGATGTGTCTGTGTGTGTGTGTGTGTGTGTGTGTGTGTGTGAGAGGGAAGTCATGCATGGGATTTGTGTACGATGCTCATGAGAGGTAGCAGTAGATTCCACCCTCAAGCTCTGTGTCCCTGTCATGAAATATGCATCAGTGTTTCACCACTTTTAAATTAGCTTCTACTCTTCACACACACTCTCCTGTTCTGTCCTCATCATAGCAGTAATGCATTGCAGGAGTTCAAATTGCTGTTTTTAGTTCACTTCAACGTTTAGCAGGGTCACCACAAGCACCCCATAAAGGTCATGCTGTTTACCTGAAATTGTGTGATATTTTGTTTATATGCTGAAGAGTTCACTTTCATCGATACTCTTGCATTCCCCATGTGTCAGATCAGTCTATCTGAATCAAGCATGATTCAACCTTGATGATGTATCACTAGCCAGCTTTGACGGAAATATATCCAAGCACATCAGATTATTCAGGTCTCAATTGAAGAAAAAAAAAGAACAAATAAAATCAGCCTTCATCTACTATATGTTTTTGTTTGAATCAGAAGTGATTCGCAGCATTTCTGCTCTGTTTCCAATAGCTTTATCTGCGGTGTGTGATTATTTTCAGCATGTGAGCTCTGTCAGTCTCCCAGCACCTAGCTTGCAGCTCCGAGGGGGAATGGAGAGCGACTGAAAATGTGAAGTGCAGAGATTGAAGGTGAGGTGGGGGAGAAATCTTAGAGAAGAGGGAGAGAGCTTATAGAATAGTGGAGGGGTTGTGCTAAAGGTAGAAAGGACTGTTTAATATGCTTTGCGCCCTCCGCTCCTACTCATCTCAATCCTCGTGAGGATGTACTCTTCTGTTTCTGCCCGCTTTGTTTCCCTATCCTCGGGGCTATACCTGTGATGCACGCAAATGATCTCTTACCCTGATTAATTATTTAACTGAGATGAAATTCATCATGTTTTAACATGGGTTATTTCTTTTTCTTCTTCTTTTTTTTTTACTGTGTTACATATTCAATAACGCGTACTGTACTCGTTGAAGGTGCATGTAGACACAGTGGCAATCTAGAGCTCTCAGACAGTGCCTTGTCGACGCTTTGCTTACCTGCTATTGCTTCAGCATAATGTGAGGTTGTGGGTGGGAGCTGAAAGTCCTTGGACCACAACAGAACTGATAAAACTTCAGAAACGGCTGCTGGCCAGAGGCATTTATGATGATTTTTTTTTTGTTGCATTCACTGCTCCCATATTCCCCTGCTCTCCCTTTTTCTTTCTCCCTCCCACTCTCCCACTGTTTGATTTTCTGTCCCTCTCGCCCTCCTCTTCGTTCTACATAGACCACCAAATGTCTGCGCATACACACATGTAGAAAATATTGTTAATAGTGTGAGATAGTGCAAGTTCCCTAAAACACAAGTTGAACACGTCTTTACTGTTGATATTAAGCCAGCTGAATCTGTACGCACTGATAAGAGGACAATACATACTATCTTATAGCTGTTGTGGATTAGTCACATCAGTCATCCTAAAGGCAAGTACATATATATTGTACACAATATATATATCTAGGTCAGTCTCTTAACCAGTTAATTATTGCTCTTATTTGCTTCTATTGTGATATAATTCTATTTGTGTGGTCTGTGTGTTCATAAATCAGTCCAGATGATTAAACACACAAACTCTGATAAATGATGTGCAATACTTAATTCTCCCAAACAGGGAAAACAACAGTTTATTGATTAAAATGGTTTATGAGAATGCAGTCACTTGACAAGGAGTTTAACGTTACTGTCTGGAAATGGAAATAAACAAGTGATGTAATTGGTTCCACTCTGTTGTCGGTTCTGCGCAGCTCTGTGCAGCTGAAACCTTTGGCACCGTTAATGGCTGAAATGACCTCTATTCATTATAAAAGCATGATGTTGACTTAATGCAACTTTACATTTATTATGATTCATACATCTACACATACATTTTGCCCAGGAGCAATCTGAATAGAAATGCATCGCAGTCTTGTTGGAGGCAATTTCCTAGTATAAATCTTTAATGGGCACATTCTTATGGAGGACAAAACATGTCGCAACTGATTCGCTAAGAGACAATTCAAAAGCCTGCGAGTGAAGTCAACAAAGTGCTGATCATGTGTTGAAGAGCAAGCAACTATATAAGACACAATCATAATACAAACTCAAATAAATATACAGACAAGAGAATTAGCGCGAAACACCTATTTTACAATGTTGCTGTTTTTTTTGTTGGTATGTGCACCCATGTGTAATTATGTGCATATGCGTGGATAGCCTGATGGATATATTGATATTATCTGTGAAATCGAATATAGATAAATGCTCTTCGGATAGGCGTTCACGGCCCATATCACCATTCAAAGCGGTAGTCTGAAATACGCGATATGTCTATGAATATTTTACTCCAGTCCTGCATTTATGCATGTATTAGATGGAAAAGAGAGGCCCAGGTAACTCACTGATTAGACAGGCAGTGAAGTGAGAGGGCAGTCACTGTCACTCATTCCAATTGCACTGAATGTGCACGATGCGGAAAACAGCTCCCCTCGACCTCTTTCCCAATAATCGCTTGCTCCCTCGTTCTCCCTCAAATGGCGCGGACGAGTGGTCTCTCTCTATATGATAGCAGCAAAATGAATAGTGTAATGTACGATATATATATACACGTATATTTCCAAAATAACAAACAAACACACATTCTCACAAGGGAAAAATATATGAACACATTTGGCAGCTGAGTTATTCTGATACAGCCAGCACCCTCATCCTTACGGGCAGGGGCACCTTTGCGAGCTAAACGCAAAGACACACACATAGAAACTGACACGCAAACACACACACAAGGATGACTCAGACACATGGGTCAGGCGATCCTCCTGCTTGAGTCACTGGTTACGTAGTCTGGAGGAGCAGCTCCATGTCAGACGCGTGACGGACGAAATCTTCGCCTCTCCTTCTTCGATGTCTGAGTGAATTTCTCTCTCTCTCTCTCTCTCCCTCTCTCTATCCTTCGCTTTTATGATGATGAGCTGCCATATGGTAAAAGTCTTGGTAGGAATACTGAGGCTCAACTGGAATACTCTCCCTCCT
>OMOT01064990.1:1324-17736 GCA_900312575.1 Acanthochaenus luetkenii | reverse complement strand
GCGTTGAGGTTGACTGTAGGTTTAACTCTTACCTGGCAGGAAAGGAATAATCCTGCGCTTGGGGTCTTTCTGGCCTCCTTCCACCGGGAATTTATCCAGCAATTCCATCTGAAAGACCACAATTAATTACAACTAATGACTACACAAAATACAGTAACCGCACACACACACACACACACTTTCACACACACACACACACGAACACATACAGAAACATGCATTATACACAAAAGGATAGCTGGGGCTGGAGTGGAAGGGTTCACATTTTTACAAATCAGCAGTTCCTAAAAGGAATTTGGCCAATAAAGGGAGGCCTGCCAATGATTAGGAATGCACTGAGCAGATGGTATGGTTTCCCCCTTCCAGTACATATGCTGCTGTCTCTGCTGCTCCTATGGGGCCGTTAGCAGCAAGGCAACACTGACATAGTGGAACGTTTTTGTTTCCCCGATTTTAGTAGGCCAGAGAGCAGCAGCTCCCTAAATCTCTCTCATATTGCACTGTAGGTTATGTTCCATCATCTTGGCCACTCAAGTCTCCCTTCCTCACCTCTGTGTGTGTTGCACACATGTGGCTGTGTGCATGTATGTATGTGTGCCAGTGTGTTTCCAGACTCCAGCTGCACACACCAAGCAGCTGGAGGCCAATAAAATGGCACCTGGCTGTGTCGATGTATGAAAGTCAGTCAGTCAGTCAGTCAGTCAGTCAGTGTCTCTCTCTCTCTCGCTCTCTCTCTCTCTCTCTCAGCACAGACACACTGCATTCAAAAGTGTTGTGTCACTCAGTCCAGCTGAGCAGACCAATTTCCTGAGAGCAGATCTGCCCTTTGTCTTCGCTTACGGATCCCTGTACGGTGCTTGAGGAAAAACCACATGAAACCTCCTGCCAAAAGACTTACAATTGTACCCAGTCAAATGTTTGATATTGCACCCTGAGCGTAGAATCAAACACAGTGTTTGATGGATGAATAGTGCTTTTCACACTAGACATTAATTGTCTATGGTTACCATTAGCTAGTTGGCTCAGGGCCAACTGAATTCCTTTTCACCCTGCAGATATATCGCAGGGTTAAAGGAATACACCAAGTTTGGGGGAGATTGGCCAGTTGGTTAGGTCACTTACTTACTTCGAACTAACATTATCCAAAGTAAGAGGACTGGCCTTTTAGTAATAAGAAGTTATTCGTGATTTTTACTATATGGCTTGTGGATTTATAGATTTACAAAACGAAATAACATGAACTCAATATATCTAAGTCTATTTTTCGAACCATGTATTCACCCACTGTGCAGTGATGTTTAGCTGTACACAGTCTCAATCTTGGAGCATAGTTCCTGCTAGTTAAAAAGTGTTATTTGTGTATATTTTAGTATACATGTCTCCAATCTCCCACACAGAACTGCCAGTCATAAAATGACTCACCATTTAACATTGGAGCTGCTACAAATTCTCATCGTCTAACTTTTGAGATAAAGCTATGTCACCTACCACCACTCAACATACTGTATGCTTCCTCACTGTGGACACATGGATGATTTTGGTGACTATGTTACCATCATTTAACGGATAAGTTGATCAACGGACCAATCTCCCCAAACACATTCCTTTAAGTTACATTTGGATGACACTAGAATGTGCCATCCTCAGATCACAGCCATGAGCCCAGTTAGTCAAGGAGACAGTTAGCCCTGGGCTAAGTATACTGTGAAAGGGCTAGCATGTAATGAAAGTAGTACCCTTCTCTGACTGCGTTATGTTCAGTGTGGACCTGATCAAATGGATCTATCAGGGTTGTGCTCCATGGAGGCATCTGAGGGTCAAAAATAATTGGCCTGCTGTGTCCTTGATTAACCAGGAATGTTTTTCATTCCCATCTCCGATAAAAATCTGTGAACCTGGACTGGTATGCAAGATTCAAGCCCAGACCTGAATGTACAGGATTGTGGGAATATGCAGGACTGGTAATGTAAAACTAGGAATGCACAGTCCTAGTTTGTATGTACATGAGTAGTGGCATATCTACCCTCTATACAACAAGATGGTTGACTTCCACAGCTCACTGTGAGTGTGTGTGTGTGTGTGTGTGTATGTGTAATTTCTCTCTTCTACCGTCAAACATCAAAGGAAGATGCAGGCTTGTGATGTGGTCAGTATGGTGTGGTGAAGTCACTCATCTTATATTTGAGGATGTGTACCAGCCTACTGGTGGTCCACCTACTCCTGAATTCCAGTCTAAATTTGTGAATCATAAAACGTGAACCCTTCACATCATCGGTTAACCGACAAACAAGCTGTTGCATTCCATCTGCTCAACCAGACATCATTTTCACTGAAATCTCAGCAGTTGATATTAACTGATCATTATTAATGCGTTCATAGTTAGGTTTTTTTGTGGGGAAATCTTTTGCTGATATTTCAGCGTTGTATTTCAATGTCATCATATGCCTATATTCTTATGTACGCAGAATTAAAGCACCACCATGCACACCCAGCTGTACAAATGAAGGAGAGTAAAGCTGTCGGAAAAAGTCAGTCGGCAAATCTCAAAGAAACGACAACAGCCCCGATGTAGGATTGAGCCAAAACTAGCAGAGAACGGAGGGGAGAGGTGCGATACGAGGTGAGGTGAGAGAGAGGGTGTGGGAAAGACCCAGACCTGTGCCAAACAGTATTTTCAAAAACTAGTTTATGGTTTGTTTTAGGCTACTCGGGTGCCAGGGGGGTGGAACAGTGAGTGGCAGATAGCTTAGACAGCCACAAGTCAATGTCATTTCATTCTACATTTAACAATTTACCTGACACTTTCTGAACTGTCCTGATACGGTAAACCTTACCCATCTGGTAATCCAAGCTGATTGACAATACCGCTAAAGGTTATTTGCAAATACAATTTGACCCCGGTCTGAAACGACTAGACATGCTGTGGATAGTTAGGGGGAAATGGCTGAGAAATAACCACTAAGGATGCAATAGAAACATGGAAGAAACATGGCAAATGTTCAAGGATATAGGAGGACGTATGTTTAACAGGTGAATGACGATGTACAAAGGAATCGCCAGATCTTTATCTGTAAAGATTTGTTAAAATGTTACTATTGGCCATTTCTTGCAGACCAGAGGGTCTTGTGGACGTTATACTGTCCCTGATTCTTCTCTTTTTCTCCACTCCACCTTTTTTCTCCAATAACTCGTGCTTACATCTAATGCTTCTAAATCCCCGGTGTCTATTAGACATTTTATGTGATAGCATCATTTCATATACATGGGAGTTCAACACTCATTTAATCAATAACCTAATCTTTGAAACCTCTGAAGAGCCTCAAAGGCCTTTGTGAGCTCAACTAATCATCAACCATAACATGAAATGTGCCTAATATGAAACAGTTTTTTGTGTCTAAATCCAATTCGTCATAGATGTTTGACTGAATAAACCTACACTCCCATCTCAAAGGACCTCTCATTAAGTATTCTTCTCCTCTTTAAAAATGGACAGTTCTGGCCAAACGATAAGAACAAGCAGTCCATTATGATAAGCCCACGGTGGAGAACTGATTCTTACAGGAAAGCAGAGTAAAAACAACAGGGCCTCGTTTATTTAAAAAAAATGTAAGAATAAAAAGTTCAGAGAATATGATGAAACAACAAATCATAATTACATCCTCACCATTCATACTTTGGGTTATGACAGAAATGCGCTTTGGCATTAGAAATTGATATATCTCAGAAACCTTGAAAAAATCTAAGTAACCCGCTGATTTTGACAATACGTTTTTCATAAATTAGAACTTTGACTTATATTTGGTTGTGAATACAAAATGTGGGCAGATAAATATTTTATATATGTGTTAGGCCCCAGATCAGCTGTCAGGCATGATTATCAAGCCAATTATGGTCGGGGTTAAATGTCATTGTCAATTTATTCATATAGCACTTTAAATACAAAACAAGTTTGACCTTCTGATTGGCTCTGACAGCTAAAGCTCTACATTGTACAGGAAGAACCACTATTTTCTCTGTTAAACAAAGAAACAATGAAAAGATAAGCAGAAAAGAGAGCCGTGAACCCTCTTTCACAACATAAATAAAGAGAGGAATAAAGGGAAGAGTTGAAGAAAAATAGATATAAAACTCTTTTTTTAGTCCCACACAGACATGAAGAAAGGAAAAGAGCAGATTCAGAAAAGAAGAGCCCTAAACCTACATGACATCCAGCAGTCTGGCTAAAGTCAGATGCCTCATCATAGAGACAGCGCTTTGACTATAAGAGCTGGAATATGGACAGAGAGCACGAGAGCGAGAAAGAGCCAATACCCCACACGCTGTAATTGTTTCCATGCATCTGACCGTGAGCGAGACACACCCAGTCTCTGTGTCTTTTTTTACCATCTCTACCCTAAGCCCTGTAGCTACTCTGTATTCAGAGCCACTCGCACGAAAAAAAGGCATCTGGATGGAGTAAAGAGTCTCTTCAAGCAGCCAGTTACATCATGTACCCAACATCAAATATGCATGCTTTCCATGCGGGACGATGACAGGCTATGGCAGAGCGCAGTCGAGCTTCACGTGCTTATTGTGGGCTACACTGAAAAACGTTTGCTTAATGATCCCTTGCTGTGTTCCTCTCCGTTGGAAGGAAATGCGTGCTGCATTAGTATGATACAGATTAGCATCATAACCGATTTATGTAAACATCTGTTGACACCACACACTGATCACATAGCAATAAAGTTGCCTGAGAGATCTCAATTCAGTCTACTCGGAGACCAGGGTGTATTGTAGGTGTAATAAACTCAGTCAGTTATTTACTTTATAATTATCTGTACATAAGTCTGTGCATTCTCTATATGAATCTGTACACATCTCTGGACACTTTTTCTGTACGTACACCACCTCCATCTAACAATGCACTTTTCTGTGCATACGGTGCCTCCATCTGTGTCGTTTCTCATCTTATCATATTTAGTTCAAAACATTGAAATTGAACTGTGGTGTGGCTGGTTGACTGTATTTCCATCCACAAACATTGGTCATTGATCATCTACAAGTACAGACAAGGATACATATCAACCTATATATGTAGGAGTGGTTATATCCGGTTGGAGTGACATCACTAGATGAGGAACATAACTTTCCACTGTCGCCATGTCACATGACCCAGTCTGTTACTACATACAGTAATACTGTAAGCCTTCAAATGATGTAATTTCAGTCTTGCTGGGTCAGAGACTAATGTGATTTTCCAACAGGCTATTATTTGTCTAGTCCATATCCTCTGTAACCACATCAACCAGTCTTCGAACAAAGACCTCACAAAGGATGTGAGAGGCACCAGACTCTTGTGAATGAGTGTGAAAGGCACCATAACAATGGCTGCTCTCTGTGCGATTACAGTGGCCATATTGATAGCCTTCTGATTCTTCCACTCGGGCTACTGTACATTCCTATCCGAGGTCATTTTTAACACGATGTGGAACGATGTGTCTTCTTAAACGAACAAGGCAAGTTTGTGGGAAATTGGCCCGTTGGTCGACTTAAGTGATGAGAACATAAACATTAAAATCATCCATGTGTCCTCTGTAGATCGTTTGCTCAGGTGCTCCATGCTAACACTTTAACATACACTATGTTGAGTGATACTAGGCAACTAGCATTATCTCAAAAGTGAGAAAATGTGTAGCAGCTCTAAGGCTAAATGTAAGTCATCTTAAAAAGTCTGGCACTTATGATACAAATGAGGTAAATATTTTAAATGAAGCAAAAATAACACACTGTTTCCCCGTTTCTATAGGAAGTGAATGTGGTGGGCAACGGCAACAACCTTATGGGCTGATGGGAGACTTTGTGCAGCAAAAAATCGGATGAATAAGTGGTTACTCGTGTAAAATAGTCCCAAAAATAAAAATGAGCCATATTGAGTTTATGATATTTCATTTAAAAAATGTATAAACCATACTATAAAAACCACCAATAGTTTTATGGAAAGAACTACAACTTTTACAAAAGCACTGCACTGTGTTTGGTTGGAAAGAAGTTACGATGACTTGACATTTTCTAACAAATGATTATTTTGGACTATCATATTGTTTCCTAGCATTCCACTGGCAAACCCATCTTTCAGTCCACACCTTCTAAATCTCTTGTAAAACTACTCCTAATGCATTTCCTAAGTAATAACACATGTTATGGGAAGTTGTTCACGGAACAAAACGCATTGCATAAAGATGTAGATCAAATGTATTGTGAAAACTCACTGTGTACTAGCAGGAAATTAGCACATCATTGCTCACATAAAAATATTGTGCACCCCCTTTTACAAAAAGTTTTATTATTTGATTACTGCACATGGAAAATATGTGACAGCTGTGCAACTCTGAAGAGGCAAGTAGCAATGCATTGGATTTTATACAACTTTACAGCACATAAAGAAGAGTTGTTGTATTCAAAGGAGACTGAGAAAGCTGGAAGACGGGGGTTGTGTGAATTTGAGTGGACACGTGTACAGCATGGAAACTCTTCTTGGTGGCATGGAAATACAATTACAAAGCCACTAGGATGAAACATCACATGGCAAAGCATCTCTGCACTTTCCGTCTTTCTTTAGCAACTCAGTTTGTCATACACATTTATTTGGAGGTTGTCCTGATGAAACGCAGGGACAAAACACCACTGTTTTCATGTTAAGATGCAAACTGATGTGTCAAATTTGTTTCAGGTTTGCTCAATACCGAATAGCTTTCACGATAGATTGCACAGCTTATACACATACTCACTATTATATATATGAATGCAGGCAATGAAGTGTTGTGCCTACCTCTCCACAGACAAAGTAGTCATTCACCAATACACATAAATAGATGTAACTCTCCCATGTGCTATTTAGAGTGAGCAGCTACATAGAAATCCTGGTATGGATCTTAGAGGTAAGAAAGGTGGTTGAGAACCACCAGAAATATCTTGGGACAGAAGAATGTCTGGCTCTCTGTCAGTCTCAAAAGGTGTGTACTGTCAGACAAGCAAAGTATCAGTAATTAGAGAGAAGTAAACACAGTTTCAGACATGATGCCGGCCCTGTTCCCAAGTCTGTATTTGACGTGGTGGAGTTAATACTATGCTATTTGTGTTTATCACATTCATCAACAGGTAATCTAGGAAAGAAGGGGAGGCATTACTGGGCTAGCTAATGTAGCATAACCTCTACTTATAAAAGGTGATGGAATGCGAGACAGCATCAAGACTGTCTGCTCAATATAACTTGGTCTGTATTTTGGTTATTAAAACTAAAACTAAATGATAATACCTCATCCAATTACAAAATAAGTGCATATGGAGGTAAAAGAAATGTAGAACTGATGTCAGAAAGTCTTTTTCTGTTTGAATCAACTCTATCCTGTGGTCAGTGATGACACACAAAACCATGTTGCCCAGGTTCCACTTAAGCACCAGCTGCTTTGACCGGCTACACCGACAGGATGTGATGAATATGACTTCCTGTCTGGCTCTGAGGTCTTGACGTGAGCAGGGACCCTTCATCTGTCATTTGCTACCAGCCCTTCTCTGTTCATTTCGACCCCTCCTGCAACACATGGTTGTCACCGGGAAGAGAGCATATCGCATCACTGAACAAGAGATGACCCGAGCTGAAGGGAGAAAGGTAGGATATGATGGAGAGATTGGAAAGAGGAAGAGAGGAAAGTGAGTGCAGAGAGAGAGAAGCTGAATGACGCAACTATATGTCACTCTTCTGGCCAGACATCTGACGTGACGCCTCATGTCAAACCACTACCGTGTCCCTCATCACAGTCCAGTAAATGAAGTCAGGGAAGGGAAAAACACATAGACTTTGTACCCTCAAAAAGCAAGGCAACTTCTGTAAACGTATACAAGGCCAATATCGTGGAATTATTTACTTTTTAAGAAGATTAAGAAAAACATAATGGAACACTACAAACAACAACCGCATATAAATCATCATGATTTACATAATATATATATAAAAGGTTATGACATGTATAATCCCTTTTCAAGGTGAAGCTGATGCAAAGTTTAGGGTGCTTTCACATCAGCCTTGTTTAGTTCGCTTGAATCGCACCCGTGTGTTTTCCCCTTTTGGGCAGGTGAGAACACAGCAATCGTACTCGGGTGCGCACCGAAAGCGGACCAAACAAGTGGACCGAGACCTTGTTGAGAGGTAGTCTTGGTACGCTTCCAAACCAACTACGGTACGTTTGTCATGAGAACGTGATACGGCCTCGGTCCGACCCAACTGCACATTTTTGGACTAGACAAGCTCCCGTAGCCAGCTACGCTGCGCATTAAGGGATGAGGAAGACGAGCATTTCACAACATGCGAGCATGATGAGTAATCGCCGACAAACGTGGAGTCGTGAGGAGGTGCAGCGCTTCATAGAGATTCGGTCGGATGAAAATAGAAGCTCAAAACTTTCGACAACACACAAGAACAGCGAAATGTTCTCTACTTCCCGGAGTTTCTTTCGAGTTTTCCCACATGGAAATTCTGACCAATTGGAGGGCAGTTCAGGAACTACGTTACTATGTATCATTCTCGCATCTGGCGCGAACCAAGGAAGCGGACTAGAAGCGGACTATCAGGTGTGAAACCGTCCTTAGTGCTTTCCAAACAGCCACAAACGGTATACTCTCTCTCTGTCAGAGATACCAAAGCCTCGGGGTAGTTTCATAGCTCAATGCCAAACCTAACAGGAGATAAGAGATTGGCTTGTAATCTGTCCAACTGGAGCGTATCTACATCTCCCTCACCACTGGCCGCCCGCCCACAGGATATCAACACAGCAGGAAGCAGCTGAATGGCACGGCAGGGGCGAACATCAACAGGGAATGCCCTTGCTGAAAATATCAGCTGACTCAGTTGGTAGTATTCATACAAACTCATCCGTTTCTAAACGCCATTGATCCGATTCTCAGTTGTGAATATGGATGGAAGAAATGCCGCGGTTGAAAATGACCAACCTCGTCTGATGACTATTTGTGGATTTTGTAAGGGGCAATAGGTAAGATTGTTACTGCCCCGTAGCACAACATGACCATAATATATCTGCGGGGGGGAAGATATGGTTATTCATTAATACCAATGAATCAACGATTACTTCACCAGGTGCTTAGATTTCTGGCTTTGAAAACCGACTTTCCACCCCATACTCTCCGTTTTGAAACAAAGAAAATCCCCGCCCATCGGAATGTAAAGACACCACCCTCCCTTACTTAAATATTATCAATGAAGGGCAAACAACGAGCCTCAGCCAATGTATTTTAGCCTACCTGTGTACTTCACACTGAAAAGAAGAGTATTGTTAATAGCTATAGATGGATAATTACTTTGGCAAAGCCTCAACAACAGAGAACGGTGCTGTGATTCAAAACTGCAGTGAATTACAAGAGCAAGAAGAGCTGATCTACAATTTGGCTCTTGGCAGCTTTTCCAGGCTTAAATCAACCTAATGAAACTAGAGTTGAGATCACCGCTGTTAACATTACATTTGCAGGCTGCATGCATCATTACAATTCTGTAACTTAAACTTTATTCCATTGCCCATGCCTCGACTATTCAGTCATCTCGATCAATTAAAAGGAATATAATCAAATTAGGGTTGACAGTGTGCTGTGCCTCAATTGAGTATGTGCTCATCAAAAGAGGTTTCCTGGAGTCCATGCTCTCCAAGCCCAGACCTGGATCCATTAGATTAGAAACAGGAAGGGAAACTAGGATACTGATGAGGTTCCCTCCTTCTACAACACACACTACCAGTGTCGTTCAAGAATGATTCAGACATTTCTGTGGTCGTCACATTCATTACTGTCCTCCATTAACTTCATTGGGGCATTTTCCGACTCCGACAATATAATTATCCGTGTCATATGGGTGGAGCAGGGAGAGCTTGGCCACAGACGCTGGGTCTCCAGGGGAAACTGTGTTGTACAACTGTGACAGTGCTGCCATTCTCTTACTGACCTGTGCTAGTCTTCATTGGCAGATAACTTAAGACCTGTCACACTCCTTGCCCCCTAAAACACACAACTCACACATACATACACACACACACACACACTCACCTGCAGGTCGAAGAACTTGCTGTACCGTCTGAAAATGATTTCTGTGCTGCCATCGCTCCAGGACACTTTGATGATGTAAACCTGGAACACAAAGACAAACATAATTGGAGCATTTTGAACCAGCAAACCACCATAATTGTCAACGGTGCGATAATCAAAAGCCCTTGGGACATCAGCCCTGACTCATAGTGCCAGTAATTGGCGGTGGCGGTGACCAGTAGAGAGGACAGCATGAGAGAAAATGTAGATGGCACATTTGTCGGGCAACATCAGGTGGCGGTTACTGTCATCATCCGTTCACATGAACACAGCATAGATATCCTATGATTTCACTTCCCATACCATGCGCATCATCACTTCCTGTGAAAGAGGAAATCATAACGCGTATTCAGCAAATCTGACCATGTCGTCTTTACAAATGACAGATCTTTGAGGGCTATTATACCAGATATTAACATATATAGAATAAGCAAGGAACGAGCAGTGACAGATGCCAAGGAAACATACATAAAGGTAACTAACGTACACGTGGATCCTTCAAAACAGCATTACAATGAATATTCAATGTGTATAAAGCATCTCAAGACATTTAAAATACAAAAGAGACATTGCTGATCAGCTCTGCATCATTTGTAGCACTCAGTGAAGTTAAAAGTCAACCTCTTGTACATGTGTAGCTGCACAAGACCGTCAGCTTCAGATCAACACCTTCAACAGTGAAACAACACAAAACGCATCTAACCCACAGTCGTCATCTAGCCTAATCATCAGTCTGTTGGCTGGGCTTTAACTCGAACAAACACTCTAAAGGAGGAGAAGAGGGGAGGCGGGGAGGTGACTGGAAACTCCCTGGTGGCTAGCCGTGTCTGGATGAATGCTTCTGTTGGCCCCAATCCCAGACCTTCTCTGGCCTCGCTTACTCTCGCGGGGCACTGGAGTCAGATATGACCATGGACAGTCCAATAGTGGGAGCTCTATTAGCTAGCTGGGAGGCTGTCTTCGTTGTATAAAAATAGTTATATCCCAAAACAGTATATGTCCATTCTTTGGAAATGAAACCCTTATCTAAAGTTCATCATTCTCTATCTCTAAGGATCCAGTTTTTAAGTGTTACCATTTTGTCAACAAATGATTTAAGTTACCCACTATCCCTTGCAAAGTTCCAGAACTTGTTTCAATTGTGTGCTATCAATCAGTTTGTAACAATAGATATCATTTTTAACCAATGGTGGCTCCTTTACACATCAAGAATGAGCATAATGACTACCGGTATATTCAGAGTATAGCCTGTGGCTAACTGTACGTTTTCTACAATTCAGAAGGAGATTTATTGAAAGCAAAACATGTAGGCTGAGATGTTTCCTTGCTACAGTGTGCAAGAACAATTCAAACGCATTAGTCCTCTAAACTGGGATTACAAGGCCCATACTCCTAACAAGGCAAACAAGGCTGGGGCCTGTAAAAGGCAACACTTTCTCCATAGCTCTCACAGCAGTCACCATACCACTCATACCTATCAAAGCTCCTCGGGTCAATGAAACCAGCAATGCAATGCTCTCGGATCTAAAGAGTCTCACAGGGATGTGATTTTTCCTTCAGGATAGGTTCAAGTCCCATTCATTTAAAAAGAGAGATGACCTTTATCCTGCTTTTTGTATTCTTTATCACACCTCAGGTAGGGCTGTTCGATATGACAATATATATCGTGGATATTTTCCTCTATCGTTTCTATCAACATTGCCGCAAAAAAAGCAGAACTGCTTTATGGCCGTATTCCCTACACGTGGACTGGAATAACAAACAAACACGGAGGAGTGCGACACAGAACGAAACTCTGTTGCATTTTCTTGCCTGTTAAACAGTTTTCAGTTGCGCTCATTATTCCACTGATTTACAACAAGAACTTTGTACGCGATGGATCATCAGCTCTTATCACGAGTGAGGCTTTGTATGTAATCTGGACCGCTTAGCCTCCGTCATCATTTTACAGTAACCATCTGCTGATGATGCGGCTAACTTAGGAGAGGACTGTCGGACAGTCCCTGTCCACTAGGGATGGGCGGATCGAAACTGGTATTGATACATCGATACTCACATACTACATATTTGGTTTCGATGCCCTTTGAAAAGTATCAATTTAAAAGTTATTTTTATCCAAAATGCGTCACTCAAGCGTCATGGCTCCCACTACGAGGTGGGAAACTCCAAGAAGTGAGAAAGCAGTCATGAAGGGGCTTTAGTTTCATGGACTTTACAGTTTACAATGTCCAGAGGTTTTACAAGACTGGTTTTCACATGTTCCACACAAACAAACGGATTTCTTAAACTATTTTCAAAGGCAATTCACCTTTTTCAATTTCCGATTGTTGGTTTAATTTGACTTATTAATTAATATATGGTTGTTTGTCTCTTTTTGTCACAGACAGATGGAGGAGACACAGGACCTCCAGAACCTCGTGTCCTTCAGCACAAACACTCACAGCGTTAAGGTCTGTTGGTCCATAAACCCAGTCATCAGTTTTCACACATGCATGGATGCAAGCACACGCACTCATATGGGTGCACGCACACATGCACACACCATGTATGCATATTCACAGATTGCAAACACAAAAACAAACACTCACACCAGCCAAGCCGTTGGCAGTGGCCCTCACTGTTGGCCCTCGACATCAAATGATGTCATGTTTTGTTGCTTTAAATGGACTGCATGCAAAACAAGCTGTTGACCACCCACATTTCACTCCCACAACTTGCTCTTGGCCAATAATGATAAAGGCTCTATTGTTTTTGAATTGCAGGGAAAGTGAGAAATGTCCCTTTGTCTTTCGGACATACTTGTCTCCCACACAAGTCCTACATAACCAGTGGGGAATGACTGTCCAAACAGGAAAAACACCCCTCCATCTGCCTCGTTCTTCTTCTTCTTCACTCCCTCCCCTGCTCCCCGTGCAATAAAGGTATTCATTCAAAACAGAGCCCCTCAAGTGGCAGACATACGCCACTGGAGAAACACTGTTGTGGTAATGGCCTATCATCTCCATGATATACCCACTATCTCCTATGGCCGCCAGCATTGCATTACTGTTGACATCTCTCGTAACTAGTCTAAACCGCTCTCGAACCTGAGCTATTCCCTGTACGAAGGCACTTGCACGATCAATTCAGAATAAATGTACTGTGGAGAAACGTTGAGAGACACATTATCAATAAATGCTACTGAAGCCACCGTAGAATACAGAATTGGGTTAAAAGCGGACACATTTAGTTAACATTTAACAGCATTTGAAGTACCATAAAAATACACAAAACTGTAGTCACAAAACGTGACATGTGGCCTGTCCGGACAGTTCGGCCATTCCCACATTACTCCACAGTTTTGTGCGCACTTGTGATAACGATCGCCCTGTGTCTCGTGAGTACATTGTGAACTTCCTGTTTGTCTGAAGGCGTGACAAAGCTGGGCTGCTCAATCTGAACTCCAGCCGTGATTAATCCCCACCCTTAGGGGATCAGTCTGGATTGGATTGCCTATGATCGCCTGTGACCTTCCTCGAGGACGGCACACACTTGGTGGCAGGTCTATGAGCGGCCGGCGCCGTACTGTACCCTCCCCATCCATCCCCATTGATAAACTAGCATGCGAGGACCCATGCTCCACTCACCCACCCAGAACCACGAGGTAGCACTGCCAACAGTCATAACCAGGTTATAGGGGTATGCATGCGGACTCGGGGGGTCATAGGTCACACGGACCAGATCTGTCTGCATGCTCCTTAATGGCACCCAGAACAACCTCATTCCCTCTAGGGGGGAAGAGATAAAGGCTCCTGGTATAATCTCGAACCCAAACAAAGAACTGATCGAAGTGGCGTTTTCCTCCATTCTGATTCAACATAAAGTCGTTTTGAATCTCTCAAACACCGAAGAACTACAGTACTTCAACGTGAGACACACCGACATCTTTACAGGGTGTGTATTTCCTACCATGGGAGGTGCTGAGGCCAAATACACGTCAAATACCAAACCAACACGAGTCCGGACCTGATCAACTCTTTTGGGGGAAAACCTTTAATCGACTGTACTGAAACAGAAGCCTGGAACGTGGACGACTGGCGAGCTGTAATCTGATACTCCCTTTGTTGTTACTTCACACCGAAGAGATCCCACGAGAGATCTGTTGAGAGATCTGCCGTTATGACAACAATAAACAAATCTCACGTAGTGTTTGTTCGGGTTCCTCCGCTTCTGGACATCTTGCACGGTTACTTCTTGCACCGTCCGCCGTGTCATGCTGTCTGTCCTCTTCTTCTTCTTCGATGCTCAAAAAAAAAAAACTAATATCCCCAGTTGTTGTTGTTGTTGTTTTCTCTTCTTCTTTCTTCTTCACGAGCGATCAAAGCCGATTGAGAAAGTTGGCGCGGCGCGACGCCTCTTCCCTCATCCGCGCAGCTGTCGTTACTTCTGAACGCAACGACTTTCCGTAAACGCTTTACGTCACCTTTCCTGTCGGCCGACGGGTCAGACGCTTTTCTTTAGTCGGGTCGCTCGGTTCCTCTTTTCTTTTCTTCCTCCCCTCCCACCTCGCTCGCGCCTCCGTCCCGTCGCGCTGGCAAGCTCCAACCAAACTCCCAGCCTATCCCAGCTCACCTCGCTGCTCCCGGACGCCCAGCCTATCCCAGCTCACCTCGCTGCTCCCGGACGCCCAGCCTATCCCAGCTCACCTCGCCGCGTCTCCCAGCCTATCCCAGCTCACTTCGCCGCGTCGCCCAGCCTATCCCAGCTCACCTCGCCGCGTCACCCAGCCTATCCCAGCTCACCTCGCTGCGTCTCCCAGCCTATCCCAGCTCACCTCGCATGTCTCTTAATCTGCCATTAGCCTTGAATGGGGGTAATTGGGGTAAGGTGTCATTTCTTAAGTTGAGAGCGAACAGCAAGTTGTTTAAAACAAAGTGACTAGTTTCCTGGTTGGACACAGTGGCAGCCAGGCACAAACCAACAGTGGTCACAAAGGCCCTTTCTTAGAAAAAAACACTTTGTTTTAATGTGGCACACAAAAAAGTCACATTTGATAATGGGCATGTACAAAAAAGTGTATGAATTATTATAGGTATTTACTACATGCCCTATTTGTGTAATTTTTTGAGAAGCAGCCCCATCTTTTGGTGTGTTGTGGTCATTACATCAATATGGCCAAGGTCGTCAGAGCCAGCGGATGTAATGGGAAACTTGAACGAGGTAGTTTCCATTACAACTGGTCAACATATGTGAGCGCGTAACAGTATTGTCTCGTCTTTCATTTGACTTCAAACTGGGTTGCAGGAAGTAGAAATCATTGTAATGAAAAGCAGAGATGAAAAATAGATAATAGAGATATTTTATTGTGTCAGATCACCAGACATCAAGAGAAGAGGTCATACCAGTCAACGTTGAGAGGAGGGACATTTGGTATGTGAAAGGGAAAAGTTATATGTATTATAATAACTGCTTATTTATACTTTACAAAGCAAACATACCTTTCAGTGGGAAAAAACTATGATGAAGTCAAGAAGTGAGGGGGGTCAGAGGTCATACGAAAGGTGATGGGCCCGAAGTCATATGAAATGTGATGGGCCCGAAGTCTTATGAAGGGTGAGGGGTCAGAGGTCAGATGAAAGGTGAGGGTCAGAAGTCATATGAAATGTGATGGGTCCGAAGTCTTACGAAGGGTGAGGGGTCAGAGGTCAGATGAAAGGTGAGGGTCAGAAGTCAGATGAAATGTGATGGGTCAGAAGACTTACGAAGGGTGAGGGGTCAGATGTCAGATGAAAGGTGATGGGCCCGAAGTCTTACGAAGGGTGAGGGTCAGAAGTCATATGAAGGGTGAGGGGTCAGAGGTCAGATGAAAGGTGAGGGTCAGAAGTGTGAAATGTGATGGGCCCGAAGTCTTACGAAGGGTGAGGGGTCAGAGGTCATTTGAAAGTGAGGGGTCAGAGGTCAGATGAAATGTGAAGGGTCCGAAGTCTTACGAAGGGTGAGGGGTCAGAAGTCATATGAAAGGTGAGGGGTCAGGGGTCATTTGAAAGTGAGGGGTCAGAGGTCATATGAAAGGTGATGGGTCAGAAGTCATATGAAAGGTGAGGGGTCAGAGGTCATATGAAAGGTGATGGGTCAGAAGTCATATGAAAGGTGAGGGGTCAGAGGTCATATGAAAGGTGATGGGTCAGAAGTCATATGAAAGGTGAGGGGTCAGAGGTCATATGAAAGGTGAGGGGTCAGAGGTCATATGAAAGGTGAGGGGTCAGAGGTCATATGAAAGGTGAGGGGTCAGAAGTCATATGAAA
>OMOT01064908.1:0-10048 GCA_900312575.1 Acanthochaenus luetkenii | reverse complement strand
CCGTCTGTTCTGCCTCCGTGCATAGGGAGTTGCATGTACACATTTACTACATAATTAGGTGTAAAAGTGGGAGAGAGAGCGAGAGAGAGAGAGAGAGAGAGAGAGAGAGAGAGAGAGAGAACTGAATAAAATACAATACAATAGTGTGACGTGGAATTTGTTTAGATATCGTTTGCAGAAGAGAGAGATGATGATATTGTTCCTCATTGCCGTTGAATGATCCATTTGGGGCTTTCTTCCATCAATGATCTTTCAGAAAGTACTGTACTCCGCATAATACCAGTGGAGCCTCTCGCCACTTAACAGTACGACACAGAAAGCCACTTAAACCTGCACCTTTGCACTGACAGGTAGACGGCCACTCGTCAGAAGAGCCGACCGTGGGCGTTCAGAGATGATCTCTATTCTAATTGGCATCCCCGTCTCATTTGGTGATCACTGAACGTTGCACGCGGGTTACTGGAGTTGTGCACATTATCTAAAGGTGCGCCGCCGGAGAGGTGTTCGGAGTGGCTGAGCTCCGTGGATGATGGATGTGTTTATGTCATGCCACAGTGAGCCTGAGGAACGAGTTGGACCCAGAATGAATGAGCCGTTGTGGCTTATATATAAAGAGAAGAAAGAAAACAAACAGAGAAATGCCTGAGGTAATTGCTGCTTTTTCACTGGTTCCTAATTCCCAAACACAGAAAATGGACACGTTGCGCCACTCCGATGCTAGAATACAAACCCACGCATGATCACTCACATCCGATCAAAGTAAGACATCAATCATCAGTCAAACATCATTTAAAAATACAACTCAAAGCGTATTTAAAACGTGCGCTCGTAGATGTATCCCACCGAGAACAATACACAAGAAAAGGTCAATCTGAGGCCATCGGGCAAAGCGAGGAGCCTCGCCAATACGCCGAAGGTTTCAAAGTGTGTGTTTTTACTCAAAAGCGGCGGCTACATTCATCATATCACGGCTTGGTTTCCCGATCAGCTTAAAGTGTCCCATAGGTGATTCTTCTTTAAAGAGATGAATCATGAATACTTATTACAGATGACCTGCTGATGTCAAGGATCCTCCATTTATCTTGGAAAGGAAGACTCCCCTTGTGCACGGTCAAATACTTACACCTGATCCCTCAGACGCCCCCCCGTCTGTTACTGCGGGTCATCGAGAAGCCGCTCTCGCGTCATTACAACATACATCGGTTTTAAGATCAAATAGAGATCTGTTGAAGAGGTTAATTATCTTTTTTTTCGGTGGCCTGTGGCATGTTCATGTTCTCACTGTGTTCACATCAGACAGTCTGCGGCAATAACGGTGATCATAAAGAAATAAGGTGGATTTCCCCCAATACTTTCAAGTGGTAATCCGAAAGATCCTTGCATTTTAAATGTAATTTTTAGGCGACATTTTTGCACTGCGGCGCCTTTTCCCTTGTGAGTTTCTGCAGGTATCGCTCTTTTCTTTGTTCGGCCATGGAGCCTGCTCACGCTAACTAGCCAGTTCTTCTATTCATTCTAAACAAACCTTGCGGCTGCAGCAGCAGCGGTTTCCCAGAAGTTTTATTTAAACGAAAATGCTGGGTATTATTACTTCAATAATTGAAAACTAGAAATTAGAAATTACCATGAACTAGGATGATCCATTATCCAGCTGCATTATCTTTTTTATTAAAAAAGGCTGCAGGTCCCAGTCACTCTGCCAGCTAGCTAGCTGGGACAGTCTGCACCGCTGAGCTTGAGAACATGGAGCTAATGGGGGAAGAGTGTGTCTCTGTTTCATGGGCTTGTATGTTGGGAGGGTGAAACTGAGGTTATGGAAGCTCTTCAATATTTTACGGGGGAACCCCTCCCCAGCCATAATTAGACAGATTACCTGTTAGCCACGCTCCTGTGTGCAGAAATGTTTTTCAACCGCTGTATCCTCCAGGCAAATGGAAAGGAAAGTCAAAAGGAATTACACGCTGTCCGGGCAACGGCGAATGCGCTATTAATGGCCACGGCCAGCGGAAAAAAAAGAAAAAGAGAGAAAGCAACTTTCTCGTGTGGAGTAGTGATAAATGTTTTATTGGTTTTGAGTACAAAAGGTTTGGTTAAAAATTGAAAGGCCTTGTGGCTGACAGTGGCAGTCTGCTGTCGAGACAGTTCACCGTCTCACTCCGACACAGCGGTTTGGGCCGTCCCACGAACAGCATGCAGTCTCAGACACAAGGTAGCTAATATTCATCTATTATATCTATTATAAATAAATGAATACATAGAAGTGGGAACATGCATTTAATAATAACAAATGCATTTGTGGTTTAGAAGCTTTACAAAAATGTGTAAATACAAAAAACAACTTACACAGATCCACATATTTCAGCTGTTCCTACTCACACTTGGTTTTTCTGCTGAAGCATTCCCTTTAAATACCACGAGCCTTTAATTCACTTTTGTGAAGTGCAGAGATTAATTTGGCTCCATGCCCTTGAGACATTCATTGGATAGAATAATACAATGAACTTTATAAAATATGTAAAGATTTGGACTATTCCACATATTTTCCTGTAAGAAATCACGTAAAAGTCATTTTTTAGTTTTTCGTGTCAAACATTTCTTAGAGTTTCTTAGAGACGGTAAACCATCGACAACTTCTCTCCAATTGCGGCTCTCGTCGCATCGAAACTTTGCCCAAATCCATGTCTGCGTCACATACCGTCTTTGCGTGTCAGCATGTGCACTGAATGTACAAAATATCTTTTCATCAAGTCCAGTGACGAGGTGGATCCAGGTAAATGTGTCCCTTATTGATTTCCCTCATTAAATCTATACCAGTCACAAAGGAGCGGATGCAGATAAAGAGAAGCAGACGAGTTTGAGGGGGATTTTAAAAGGTTTACAGTTGAGGTGTGGAAAAGGGGCTGCAGGAAGACGCTCCTGATACTTTGTGCATGCAGTGTAGATGTATAGATGTTCCTGCGTCTGCTCTTTGCCGTTCATAGCAGCCCCAAGCAGCGGGAGACGGAGGCCTGAGGTATTCTCACAACATCCCGGACACCCTGTCCTACACAACACGTGTTGCCGGGACGGAAAGGCTTTGTAAATCATCGTTCAGGAGAAATCGTACCTCAGTGATCCGAGCAACTATCCTGCACAAACGCTGGACGCACAGGGAGTCTAGTCTGTTAAACTCAGTACGTTTAAAGGATTTCTAGGCAACCCGCCGTGCGCCCTGCTAGTGCCGTCTCTTTTGATGATCCCCTAAAAATTCAGCCAACTTGTGTTGCAAGATGAAGTGTGTGTGAGTGTGTGTGAGTGTGTGTGAGTGTGTGAGAGTGTGTGTGTGAGTGTGTGTGAGACAGTCCATGCTTCAAAGAGCATTCCAAGCGTTGAGTGAAGGATTTAGTGGACTGAGATCGCTCCGATTGTTATGATGACGAAACATTTCATTTCAATGATGTTGGTTATTGCTTCAAATTCCGTGACTTAACAATCTGCCCCCTATTTGACGGCTTTCATGTTTACTAGTATGCAGATGTCTTGTCTTGCATGAGGAAAGCGACGTGCCGCAGGGTCTTCAGGGCGTAAGGGAGAGGAGTGATCAAATGAACGTCAGTCAGTGAAAATTAGCTATAGGAAGACAGATTATTTTAATTAAATCGATTCGACTGGGCCGCCTCGTTTCGTTGATTCACCTTTGTAAAAATGACAGTTTTACAGTGCACATATCTAATCTGCTTTTAACACGTGGTCGTGCGGCGCTGTGGTAATTTATCCCTTCCTACTTTTCCAATATGATCGTCGTCGAGTTATTCTATATTTAAACCGAGCAGAGTCTCCGTGATGTTTCCCCAGCGGACGGACGGCAGGACCATCTGTGTTGCGTCGTGTCTTACCGGTGACACCGGTGCTTCCGCTGCAGCGTGTTTCTAAACTGTGTTGAACATGTCTACTGTGCGGTTACATCTTCAACTTGTCGACGTACACGTGTCGTGATCATGTGCACGCATACCCTTCATACAAACACCATTGAGCATGAATGTATCACGCCACTGGGTTGCCGTGGTCGATTTCCAATAAACTCTTCGATTAGACTTTGCATAACAACGGCCCAGATAGTTTCAACACCAAACGGTCATTTTTGTCATCTCATATTCATCATGCATTGACGCTGCAGGCCCCTGCCTCCGGTACGTGGGTCGCATTTTGTGGAGGTCGAGTTGGAAACGGATGGGATGCGTTTTTTTAAAATACAAAGACAACAAGAGGAAATCCTGACGCAATATTTAATCTTGCAGAGGACAGATAAGGCCTAATGAAAAAAGAATGCATCACTGTGCATACTGTCGCGCTCAAATGGCAGCTGCACGCCCCCACAGTCACTAAATCAGTATGCAGAGCGTCAGACGAGAGGCTCTAGAATCCCAAAAATGGTATGGGCCGCTACCACAGAGGGGTTGAGGACGTGCGGGTACCTTTCTCACATTTTAACTAAATCACCCCTCATCAGAGCTGGGAGAATCAAAGGCCCCCCATCATATTGTCCACAAGCCTCCGCCTGTTGATTTGCCACGGTCCAGAGAGTTGCAGAACTGCTGGCATAATGGAAGCTCTCCCTCTCTCCCTCCCTCCCTCTCTCCCTCTCTCCCTCCTGCGATCCTCTGTACATCATCTTTGATTGACCCAAATAGGCGAGTCCTTAGTGTCTCGCCGTGGCTTGGATGCAGAGCAACCTGCTGCAGGGTTGACACAGGCCTCCTGAACCAGAGGACGGTAACCTGTGGTGAATTCAACAGCTGCTTGGAGAACCTATCAAAACTTAATCTTAGTCAAATTTAGTAGGTTACCGGTTTGGAATGAAAGTTAAGAACCTCTATTAAGTAGATCTATTGCGTGAGACAAACAACTAATCATAGAATTACCCGTCACAACGTTAATTAGCGCGGTTTGGAAATTATTCACATATCGCCGAACTTCCTCTGAGTATAAGTAAGTTGTTGACTCCAGCGTCTCACCTGGGTGACGGTTTTAACTGTGTGTCAGCCAACATTGGTGCGCATTATTTAAAATTCTCCGCTTTTGGCGACATCCTTTTAAGACATAATGAACCAATATTTTATGAGCTGAGCCGTAGAGAACTGGGACGTGGAGGAAGTGAGCGGCGGAGCATTGTGCTACAGACGCAGGTTAACTCCCTGGTGTGACGGATGGCGGTGGGGGGGGTGGAGGGTAATTTGTGAAGAGACCTACCTGCCAAGATGATGAAGAGTTCTCCTTTGTTGATTTTCCCTTAAGCGTCTCCCAGTCAGGAGTCATAAGAGAGCAAAGCTTACAGTGACACCTTGACTGGCAATCGGGGAGAAGGAAGTCCATTTGTGAAGCTTTGTGTGTGTTTAGAAGAAAGAATATCATTATGTTTTGATAGGAATGCTCTGTCATTTGCAAAGGTAATTCCTCTTCCCGGTGTGACACGGTCGCCTTCGGGCATACGGTGTGACAGTGTTTGTATATAGGTGAAACTTTCCCTCGGTTGGCGTTCGGTAACCTAGGCAACACTTCCTGACTTGGGAAGGAGGATGCAGAGTGTTCACGCGGGCCCTGTTGCTTGAAAAGCTTCACAGAGTGATTGATGCCTCAGAGGTTCTGAGTATCGTGTAAGTTAATGATCATTATGTGAGCGAACAGTGTTATGAAGTATGAAGAATGAAGTTGTGTTTTTTGAGTTCAAGTTAAATCTCATCCTTCAGATTTCAGCATTAATGGACAAACATAGACATTTACTGCCATTATTCCTTTAAGCGATGCGTCGTAAAATCCAGCTTTTTCACATTTGAATGGCTTTCCATTGCATTTGCGGGTTGGGATCCACTGTTTGTTTTTTTGCTCCAGCAGTGTTTGACATGTTGCCGGACTGTGGCTCTGTCTAAAATCCCAATGTATTTCGGCCCCTGACTGAGCCGAGGCACCGTTGACGTTGCCCGTGGCATCCTTTATGCGTTCGACACAGAGGAAAGGATCAAAACGGCCTTTGAAAATGCTTTGCTTCAAAAATGTATGCTATGCTGTACGTGCGAAGTGGGTCTGTGTGTCCGGTTGTGGAGCGAGTCACTCTGGTTCCAGTAGGATCCCACTGCAAGGCGACGGGCACCTCTCAATGACACTGTGGTGGATACACCTCGTTTCATCCCTCGTGCGCTTTATTGTGTGATCAAAGATTGATGATGGCGAGACGGCTGTGCAGTGTGTTGTGATAAGAGTGGTAGAGGTGCAAATGCCAGTGTTATGAAGTGTTATGAGCCATGAGCTGTGAAGTTGAGAGAGGCGGGTGTGAACTGGTGTGAACTGGTGTGAACTGGTGTTTCAGGTGACTGCAAGGTTTCCACCATTTGAGTGAATTCACGTCATTACTTTACCGTTTTCATACATTTCCTTCACGCTGTACAATTTAAGTTATGCAGGTTTTCACAATTCATGTGCGAAACACAGTTGATGGATTATCTATTCAGGTTCCTGTGGGCCGCATACATGCAAATAAACGCCCACGTCTTTGTCCTTTGATTCTGAATTTGATTATACTCGCACTTAATGAGGTGACCACTTGAAATGGAACTTTCCAGTGGAGCCCCAGCTGATAACGGTCGCATAGGCGTTTATGCAGCGGGGCTTAAATATTTCACACATGGAGCAGAGATGTAGACAGGTGTTGTTTTAACAAGCAGCGTGCGCCTAAGATCGTCCCTTCGGTGAGATGCAGTAAGGAACACATCGGGATCCCCATCTGTCATAAAGAGATGGAGGCTGGCCCGGAGGAACTCACGCAGGTAGACTCAGTAAAATCAATAATAACATTCGCCGTGCATGAATAATGCGCTGTCAAGCCTCATGACGGTGCAACATCCTCATTTGTTCCCAATCAAATTTAATTAGAAGTCGTAAAGGCTTCATGACAGGCCGCCGTCAGCGAACTGCTCAGAGCTATAGAAAGCTATAGCGAGCACCGTATAGCTTCTCATCTTTCAAAATGGTACATTTCTATAATGTTTGTTTTTATTACAATTATTTCCAACACGTCAAAAAAGGGCCCATGATGCATCCACGAGTCTGTTAGCCTTCATTGATGAATGACGTGTTAGAGCAGAGAAGATGAACGGCGGCCAACAGATGTATAGCTACGTTTCTGTTACGGTGAACAAGACAAATACATGAACTAATAAAACGACTTCTTTAATAGTATTGCCATAAAACAGGCTGTTGTCTGGTCTGAATAGAATTGACAATGTTCTTTATATCTGAATACGAGCCCGAATCCTCAGGGATCAAATTAGTAGCTTACTGTGCGGGGAGTGATGGTCGGGCATGGTCAGGAATTATTTATCCGGATCCTATTCCCTCCGTGAAATAATCGCTCATCCTACTACAAGCGCTTGACATCGTGAAGTATAATTGATGATAATGATTATTGTTGATCGGGGGAAGAAGAAGAACTGTGTTTATAGTCTTAATGAAACTTTTCTGGACATGTAGGTCATACAAATAGTGGCTTTATGAGACGCGAGGAGTTCTATGTGAAAAGAAGCTGCAGTGGATGTCAGTTCCTTTCTCCCCAATGGAAATGTTAGAATTATTTTGACCCAGATGTTATGTATTGCATGAAGTGCTTTCAAAAAGTCTTGGAAAATATGAAATTAGGTTACTTGTATTGGATTAATTTTGTATTTTTTTTCAATTAAAAAAAAGTATGTATGCACAGTATATCTAATGAACAATGTTCAGCTTAGTTATTTCTAACGTATCTTAAAGTGTGTCCAGTACTTTGTCTTGCATTTTCTGTTGATGAAGTTTGACTTTCTATTGGTGTCGCTCTTTTCGCTTTTTGCTAACTACCAGTTCTTCTTCTGTTTACTTTTTATTTTTATTTTTTTTAACTGCTGTTGCTGCTGCAGGAAACATAAAACGCATCACTTCCTGTGCACCAAAGGATTTTCCCCGGGCAAAACCTACCAGCAAACGTAAAAGCTTTCACGAGGTTAAATCACTTGCGCTATATCAATAGAGAGTAGCAAAACTTACATTTATTTATATGAACACGATTCTTATTTTAACTATTTTCATAGTCTCAGACGTTATTCACTGTTTCCTTAATATATCACCAGTGTGTTAAAAAAAGAAAAGTCTCTCCTGCTCTGTTTGGTACCCATAATGCTCTCTGTCAGAGTTGTGACGCCCTCTCACAGTTGTCACAAGTGCTCTGTCTCGTGTCTCCCCTCAGACTGCATTAGTGTCAGCGTGCGCTCTGCTCTCCTCATTGTGTGTAATCATTGCTTTGTCTCTGGTGCCCTGACACACACCTCACTGCGTGCAACGTCTGCAGTCCCAGCGGTCCCCCGCCACCAAATCTCTCGCCGTCCGCTGCGCCGCTGAGCTGCACTCGCCTCACACCTAAAGGGATTGCTGTCACGTTGAAAAGGCCAGGCTTGCCATGCCTGACAACTTGTGTATTTGTATACCAAGACGCAAATGTTTCCCCTCTGATATTGTTTTGTCACTTAATGGTGACCCCCACTAGTGCGCCATTAAGGAGGTAGGCATTCACCGTCTCACAGAAACGTGGCATTTGTGCAAACTCGTCCCCATAGGACATTCTCAATACTCGTCCTCCTCGCCATTGTACGCCGCACAAACCCATTTTCTGCTTTATTCGTCCCCCGCCGCATGATGTTGCCGGGAACCCAAGTTACCACTTTCTCACTTGGAACTTTATGCTTTTGACTGCGGTTTTATTTCTGTCTTAAGATGACACCTGGGAATAATCCCATGGGTTTTTCCCACATAAATGGAATTAAAATTAACTGGATTAAAAGCCATAACAACGATTACAGCTTTATGTTTTGATCATGTTCCTCGTTTCAGTGGACTTTTATTTGAACTAAATAGAGGAACGTGTTTTGGACTAAAGTAATCGTGAATTTGTGACCATGAAGCAAAACTATTCTCTATTATTTTGACTTGGAACTTTTTAATAGCCCCATGTTGCGAATTTACAAGCGCAATATAACAGATGTGCCCCCCCCCAAAAAAAAATAATCATATTGCATTTGAAACCATTATAAATGTACGTTGAATATGAATAGCAATAAATCATGTGTTCCACTTTCGAATGCCGTATGCAACATATGAACCATATGGTGCTATATTCTCCGGGTGCCACAGGGACTGGCCTGTCTCCATGGCGCACATAGTTTACCCTGTTACCTGTCACCGCCTCAGCTTTGAGAGACTTTGTGTCAGCAGTCACTGTCACGAGTCACATGGGTATGAATAAATTCAGGTGGTAACCCTTTGAGCCTCTCACTATTCTTGGTGGTGTGCAGGAAAACCTGTCATTAAATCCTTTCGAGTTGCTTTTTGTGTGTGTGTGTGTGTGTGTGGAAACAATCATTGTCCAAGATTTCAACATTTTCTTGCTACTGTTTTTAGGCCTGTAAACTGTTGGCAGCGACAACAAACGATGCGATGGCGTCGTGAACCGTATCAATACGGCGACTCCAAGTTTTGAGACGGTTGGCTTTGTCCTTGAAAGTGAACAACCGCCATTACAATGTCTTAAGCGACGCGTTCTTCCGCAATGCGGGGATTGTCAAGTCGTTTTGCGCCCCTTTTTTGTGTGCCGCTATCAAGTTGGGGCGCACGGAGCGAGGGGTGAGCGAGGCTTTCTTGTCACCTGGCCAAACGTTCACCAAAGGTCAGAAAGATTAATTGAACGTATTCCACTTTTCCCATACGAGCGCTCCGCCACAGCGAGCGGCCTTGTCTCCGTTTTTATGCAAAAGTTGGGTGATGTGCCGAGGGAAAAAAGTATGCTGTCTTTTGACACCTTGCCGCTTCCAAGGACACGCCATACATAACGCATGAATACCTGGGGGGATATGGTTTTTTTACCCCCCTTTAAAAGTACATCTTTTATAGTTTGCATCCTGTTCCCTCCCCAACACTATCTTTTTAATTAATTGTGAAGACTATGATACTTGCATACTTATGTGGACGCAGTTTCTAAATAGGTAGCGGAGAG
>OMOT01064903.1:0-10506 GCA_900312575.1 Acanthochaenus luetkenii | reverse complement strand
TTGGTCATCACCTCATTAGATGGTACTGGATGGATGCAGTTTGTATGTGTGTGTGTGTGTGTGTTAGCTTGATTGGGTATGACAAAAAATTAACAGAGGAAGGGTGAGAGTGAGAGCAAGAGCAGAGCAAGATGGGGGGACAGAGAGAGAGAGAGAGAGAGAGAGAGAGAGAGAGAGAGATCCCACTGTTGGATGAGACAATCAGAGATACAGCAAGTGCTGACTAATTATTCTGGATCTTTCTGGTGTAAGTCCGTGTCCTCTATTAGGACTTGAAAAAGATAAAAGGACTTATCGTCACTGACCAATCAAGATCAAGCTACACCGCTCAGCTCACTGACCACGATCTGATTATAGCCTTATCCTGAATAGATTCTACAACGACTGAGCTGCGAGGACAACAGAAGAGGAAGATCATCTGTTTCGGAGGCCACTGGAGAGAAGCAGTGAAAGCAGCGAGACTTGCTAAATGGTTGCTAATGTGTAAACAAGACATCACTCCTCTCCTGCTCTGATGTTTATTTGTCTCCTAAAAGCCCACCCCCGGGTCCTGACCCCCACATCCTCCACCGCTAAACGGAACATTTCATCTCGCAGGAGGTGGTGTGGGAGTGCACTGCTTGTGTGTGTGTGAGTGTGTGTGTGTGTGAGAGAGAGAGAGAGAGTGGGGGGAGTTGATCACTGCATCAAATGAAGCTGGGCGCAGGGATCCTTTTGTCACAGACAGGGACTCATCTGCCAATGGTGAGCTGCGAGGTCCTATGGGAGGAGAGGAACAAAGGTGCTAAAAGGCTGTGTGACAATGAGGGTGCTCTGAAGAGAGCCTTCAAGTGCGGGACACAGGCTGCACGGGACAAGCTACGCCAATCACTCCGCAATTACCTTTTTTTGGTACAATCCAGAGGCCTTGCGTGGGCATTCATGGATAGACACAAGGACGCAAGGCAGCCGGGGTGAGGTCTGTGTCTCTCTGCACGTCCTTGTTACATACAGCTCGCCCTAAGGTGCACCGTGACACGACGTTATGGCGAGTCTCTTGCTCTTCTGTTGATTTGATCATGTAAAAATGATAATTAATAATAATAATGATTAATACCCCAAGAATATTCCTTGGTAGAAAGCCACTGACTTTTTTTGGCGCACACTATACCCATCAGAGAAGGAGATGAGGGTGATTACAGTGTTACTACAATTTTACAAGCGCGGGGAAGCGGAGATTTTTGCAACCATTTGATTCCAACTGAGAAAGAGTTGGATTTACTCACATCTGACCGAATTCATTAACACAGCCATGCTCAATTAAGCACTTTCTCCTAGATAGCACAGCACATAGTGCTCTTTATTGGTCATTCATCATGACAACTCCTACGCTCTAATCTTCATTATACCAACTCTCCACTCCACTTCATTTGGAGAGTTTAAGTTTTGTGTATCAACATGTAAGCTACAGTGGAATAAAGGGAGACACAAGAGGTTGTCTATATCCAGCCAACAAGCAGTTTCAATCGTGTAATGAGGAGTCAAGTGAGAATGGGAATTATAGTAATGATAGCAAAGGTCTGTGCGCCATAGCTTGAGGCGGTATCGTAGGGCATTACCATAAAGATGCGATGTGCTTGTATTGCAGGGTTTGCTGAGGGAACAGGCCAAAGAGATAATAACTATTAGCAGATGACAGTGTTTTGTGGGATTCCAGCTGTGGAGCCCAAATTTCCATACAGATAGAATGGCTCTGGGTGGATGATGTGTGTGTGTGTGTGGGGGAAGGGCTGCGTGACTCCATGGACTGACTGCACAGACATACACAATCATGGTCGGGTGTTGAACTCACCGCTGCTGCCCCCGGTCAGACTTTGGGGTGAGGAGAGCCTCTCGTGGTCTCTGTGGAGGAGCTGTCCAGAGTACTGAAACGGCCCACTGTCGCTCTGCTGACAGCTTTCAAAGTCAGGAAGTGCAAAATAGCTAGGGTTGTGTGTGTGTGTGTGTGTGTGTGTGTGAGAGTGAACAGAGGACCAGATATTTCCATCAAGATCACATGCAGGTGAGAGGGTGTGCAACATGCTTGTCAGGAAACCTTGCCTAACAAACAAATAAAAGCCCCAAAACGACATTTTCAAGGTTGTATCAAACAAGTATAAGGGCAAGAATGAAACTGCTTATAGAGTCAAACATGGAAATGGTTTTACATAGTAATTAATTCAACCGGCGTCCCTTCTATGTGAACTTGAACAGTAGCTTGTGAGAGTACGTCATTATGACCCAGAAAGGACATGCAGGAGATTCAGGGTTGAGCGAGACAGAAAAAGTGCAAGAGATTAGAAGGCAACCGTGATGAATTATATATGTGAGGAGGTTAGGTTAATAATAGCAATAGACTTGGTGATGGAGGATTAGACTCTGCTGTCTTCTGTGTTCCAGCCAACCTGCTGGTGTAAATAAGTCCACAAACATCTGTAAACAGCGGCGCACATGTTTTCTATCAAACATACACAGCTGGTTAAAACGGGCCCCAGAGATCGAGCAGGCCAGAGGCCAGGATCCTGGCACTAAGGGGGCTTTGGTCGACTTCCAGTGGCAGGCACGCTGTGTGCGTTTATGTAAGGGCAAGGCTAACAGAGAGGAGACAAAGATAGTGAGAGCAGAGAGCGCGAGGACACCAATCACCCCGTAATTATCCCCCTGGTGTCTGAACTGCCCAACTCTCCGTCCTTGATAGATTCACCTGACCCAATAACCCAACGCACAGCCACAATGGACTGGAGGCAGGATAAAGACAACACCATAGATCAGCCAGGGATCAGCAATGAGACAAAGACCTAACGTCTGGGAGTTCCAGTGAAATGAAAGAACTGAAACACTGAACCAATCCTGTTACTGCGACCCATTAATAGCCTGGGAGCTGCTTGAGGAACGGCAGAAGTGAGGTAATGCAGGATTCAATTTCATTTGATATCACAGAAACACCCCTTGGCATCTCTGTCTGTCTCTCTCCCTCTCTCTCTCTCTCTCTCTCGCTCTCTCTGTTACCTTAGAGTGATGTATTAAGCCATTTAAATTAACAATGGAACGACATACTCCAATATGCCTGTCCTCAGGAGTGCCTCAGATGCTTGCTTGAGTGGTACATCAACATCACACACGTGCACACCACCTCTAAACCCCAGGCTGGGCAGTGTTGCGTGTCGCTCCTTCCAGATAGCCAAGCAATCTGGCCAACACTCCATCCTGTGGTAGACATTCATATGGTCATTATGGTAGCTTATGGGGGGGGGGGGGGGAGAGGGTGAATGACACCACTGAGCCATCATTAAAATACTAAACTCCAAGCATACTCCAAGACGAGTAAATATACACGTTGTTTCCATGGTCAAATTGACAAGATAAGGATTGTCAGTAAATACACCAAAGTCCACCAGGGAGGACATACTCTGATTTATTTTCAGAGTATGAGTGAGAGGCAGCGAGATAGACTCTATATAGTCTTTTCCAACCTCAGCAGTGGCTTGTAAATCTCACGTTACACTCTCTCGTTCTGCCTATGTCTGAAACAGAGTTCTACATCATTCTTACTAAGGCCTTGGTCAGCCGAATACAAATGAGGATACAGTGGGTGCTCTGTCTGTCCCCGAGGGGGTGTACAGAAATAGATCTGAAAAAAGCACAGTTTGATTGATGCTTCTACACTCTGAATAATGATCGGTTCAGAGGTCAACCTACTTCAGTGGCAAGCATTATATCATTAATTACAGACATCAATAAACAATAGGACATCCTCCATATGTTGAAGTGTGGCCACGCCACCTCTTTTCCCTATTGGATCATTTCACAATTAGTAACTGTCACACAGTTACCTTAAAAACACAGACAAAGGACAGTCCACGCGCATCAGCTATTGACCACATTCTCCGAAAATCACACTGGGTCTAGAAGAATGACATAGTAATTACACGTGATGTGAGAAGCACATTTCGATCACACAGTTACATGTGCAATTAAAATATTATTCATTACCTCTTAAATAAAAGCTTGGTTCCGAAATCCCATTAAATTTGGGATAATTGTGTGTGTTTAATTATAAGCTGTAGCAGGAAGGAAGTTTCGGAGAAAGTAACAGAGTGTACCATGACCTAGATAGTGGTGGAGACATTTTGTTTTAAAAGTGACCTTGCTCGGAAACCTCAGCTCAGAATAGCTCAGATAGTTTTCTACGGGCTCTCAGTCCACAGACCCATCACTCCAGGTTCTGTTCAAAACGATGCTTTCAACAGTGAACGGGGCCATTCAAAACCTCACAGAGGTTGTGCTGATGAAACGCTTGTAATTTTAGACAAGACAAAGAATACTGTCCTGTAACACTGTGATATAGTTAGACGTTGATGTGCAGTGAAGACTGATGCTGCCGCCGTATGTGATGTGTATAAGCGGTTGCTTCCAACGGCCCCTTTTCAGATTTCTGTTCTCAAAATGCCCCGTCTATATAAGTTCATGTGTAAGCTGCCTGCTGCCCCAGCCAAGCCTCCCCTGCTGGCTCCCTCAGAGCAGCTTGGCTCAGGGCGGTGGCTCCAACCTGCAGGCAGCCATAGGACAGCCCAAGCGGAGCTGTCTGCCACTCCTGTGCTTCATTAGGAAACAAAATATAAGGTTTCCACTCCATTAGGAATGACTTTAGGAGTGAAAGCACATAAGACGCCGACTCACCTCATCAACAATGCATTGCAATAACGGCGGAGGATGAATGAGAGTGAGGAGAGAAGGGGAGAGAGAAAACAGCATTAGCCTGTATACAATGTCTTTACAGCAGAGTGGAAAGGGGGAAGAAAATCATTAATGCAATAAAATGTGGTCAGATTAATCAAATGCCTCAAACTCTTATGAAAATATTACACGTAGTAGAGAATGTTCTATTACATCTAATGGTATCTAATCTAATACTGGCAGTTAAAGGCTTGGGTATCTATTTATTGTGAAACACAATTTAGGAAGTTTAAAGGGAGGCACTGAAGCATTTGCGCAACATAGCCGTCAGGAACATAGGCAGAGATCTTTTCCTCCTATTTCCTTTCCTCCAACTCATAAAAGCGTGCCATTAAAGATTCTACGTTGCTCTGAGTTTGGAAGGCAGAATATAGAGGGGAGAGGCAATATGTAATTAGCGTGTCATAATCAAAATGACCCACACGGACACTTTATGATCAGCAAGACAAAATTACCGCACCGCTGGTGGCAATCTGTGGGCATGTGTTAACACCATTAACATAATGAAAATACACTAATGTTAATAGCCTGCCTCTTGATACGGCCGAGGATCGGAAGCACAATGTTAATTTCACAGTGCATTTTCACTAACTTCCAGGTTGTGCAGGGTTGACAAAACGCATGTGTACAATCTTTTTGTAAATGGCTTGGAAAAAGGAAAAGTCTCCTTCTCTCTTCAACCACTCTGTGAAAAGTATCACTCCCCTGCCACACGTCTCCAGTGAGAGACTCCATGGAAAATCTCATTTTCAATTAAAATCTCATTTACTAGGAAGTTGAAATGAAATCACATGTTGTGAATTAGCACACGGATTTGCATATTGGGATGCTTGCCAATATGCACGGAGAATAAATTACCTTAAAGATTGATTCTTTTTAAAGGATCTCATTGATGGCGTAAGAGCAATGATGCATAAGTTAGATCAGCACCTAACAACATTTCTTAGAAAATATAACAAGGCAATATACATAGAATATACAAGAATTTGTCTTAGAGTGTAAAGATGCTTTGTGCAATGTTGCAAACATCACAAATAAAAACTCGACTAACAACTTAACAAACCGTTGAAACCTTCACGGAGATATATTAGAAGGTTGTTTGTTTACTGTTAGTAATTGCGTCAAGAAAATCAGTTGAGAGCGAAAAGGATGTCTCAAACTCCAATGGTTTTCAGTGCTATGTGGCAACATCTTTATTTATCCTTAACTATGGATTGGGCATTTAAAGCAGTCTATAAGCCCCGAGATATGGCGAGCGACAAAGAAGCATCCATTGGTCCTATCGTCATTTATTCAGGTAAGAGGACAGCATTGACAAATTATTTCGGTCACTCCTCAATAGTAAAGCTAACCATCCGTGGAAGTACTTATCCTTGTAAGTTTTTAAGATGCCCACCTGCATGGAGCTATCCTTGATGGTCCTGCACCCAGAATACCCTCATTCAATCAGCCATCCATTGGGCCTTGGATTGTCCACAGTAAATTACTTGCTCATTTCGCAAGGCCCTTTCTGACAAAGCGGTACTGCCGATATTGATTCATTCTTTCAATTAAATAAAGCTTTGCTCTCTCCACTCCTTGTAAATACCTAGAGGCCCCCCATCCAACACAATATCCATTCTTCTTACACAGGAAACGTGATCAAATTGCACGCAAAATTAATTCCCTCACTATTGCTGAAATAACTATAATTGCAAACTACACAGAGAGAGAAATTGGAATGAGGTTTTAATACACATTTCCAGGTGTATCATCCATTTGTTCAAGTCAATAACATTTTTCATTAACATTTGTAATAATAAAAAAAAAAAGCAAAGCTCTGTTCCCTGCTCATTTCCTTTTTCATTCAGAGATGAATTCACACACACTTTTCAAACTGCTGCGTGTTACACTTTCTCATTTAATTTGGTTTAAGACATCCAAATGAGATTAATGTTGGTTATCAACTATAAAACATTTTAATTTACATATTTATCAGTTAAATGACCCATGAGTCACAATAGGTAAGAAGTATTAACATAATTGCATGTTGATACAACACTTTGATATAGCAGAAAAACAAGATGTGAATGGAAATGACAGCAACTGTAAGATTGCAATTCTTGTCATTTTGGTGTTTTGTTGAGCTATTTCTCTGATAACTATTTCTAGGAATGCCAGAAAAGCACCACACACAGTTATGTGAACTATTGTATTCTTCTGAGGATAAATGAAGAAAAAGCGGGGAGATGGGGACGGTCAGTGTACAAGGACATTCAGATGTTGTCTTCACAGCCGAGAGGAGGGGAAGAGGAGGAGAGTGAGATCTCCCCGTCTCTTCCCCCTCCTTCATTGTCATCCCATTGACAATCCTGCGGGTGAGCAGAAATCGGTGTGACTTGGCCTCAGCTGTACTGAGGTCAGCTCTCCGCTCGTCTGTGCTGGAATTATGGGCTATCCTTACGCCCGCGGCACACAGATTTAGCTGTGACCCTGGACACGGCCTCCCCCAGTGGTTGAAACATTTTATCACCACATTTTCCCAACTTTCCTCAGGAAACCAACCCAGTCAATCCAACTCCACCAGTAGCCTTCCCTACCCTCACACCTCATCTCAGACTTAACGAGAAAATCAGACCTCTGTGAACAGAAACCATTTAAGATTCATTGAAAATATGAGCATGCGGGGGACTGATGAGGGACGGGTACTGTCGCACAGTAAATGCTTACAGCCTTTATGCAAGAAGACTAGTGTATAGACTGCTAATAATTATTACATTCTCATCAATTTCACAATTTCCCAAAATAATTATCTGTAAAATAATGTTACCAATTATACAATTAATTACTCAATAGTAAAGTGCTATATAAGTAAAAATTGGTAGTAGTACTCGTATTATTGCTTATTTAGATGATAAAACATTGTAACTTACAGTTTACAATAGCATTAGTTTACAACAGACCAACAGTTCTAAAATCACTGATGCATAAAATACACAGTCTAAGTATTACACAGGATAATGTGTATTTGCTGAGCAACATCACAAGTTGATTTTAAGGTTTAAATAGAAAACTAGGCAATAACAGTCATGACAAATATCTTGGGAGTCTGTCTCTCCAGCATCTGCACCTCTCATCTCTCCAACATGTTTGGAAAACACACCCAAAGATAAGAAAGAAGAAAAAATGACCTAACACCAGAGATACAATAAATCAGAGAGCTCTTTGCTGGCGGCTGCATGCACATTAAACCACGTCTTCAAGATTTTCAGAGCAAACCGTAGAGCAAAACTCCATTACCTCCTGACATAGAATGCAAATGAATCACAACATGGGGTGGGATGGAATTAAAGACCCTTCTCTAATCAATGACAAGCCAAGATGAAACCCTCTCTTCCATGGCTCTGCCATGGGCAAACTGCAAGCCCCCTGAAAACGCACACATACACACACATGTGCACAAAGACAGACTGACAGACACACAAACATGCTCACTTGCACGTGCGGGCGGGCGGGCGGACGAGCGCGTGCACACACACACAGACCCACACACATGGCATGAACTCATTGGCAATTTCCCAACTTGACTTCCCCAAACTGGTAGAGAGGGCACACTTACAGTGAGCCTACAGTGTGAAGAGAGTCTCGTCCTAACCTGTAACGTCCACTATATTTCACTGTATTTCAGACAGGGCAACTGATTTTGTCAAGTGGATGATGCTGGTCTCAGGCTGTGTGAGGTGAAGGGAAGAGCTGTCTCTGTCCTGTGGTCTGTGTTGTGTTCTGCTCAGACAGATGCACAGGCCGGTGTAAATGACAGCCTGAGCCCGAGGATGTCTGCTGGCTGCCGCGCGGCCTGCTACAGCCTGCAGGTGAACTGTCTGTAGCGCCATATGGAGCAGGGAAAATTAACAACGAGAGGAAATTCTCCACAGCAGCGGGAGGTCTCGCTCGTCTCTCCTCCAAACAAAATTTAAAGACGTAGAGAAACAAGAGAGGGGGAGTGATAAAATTAATGGGGTTCAACGTTTTAACACAACACCAACGGCAATGTTTGCACAGAAAAACAAGAATTCCCTTTACAGTTTAGTCACATTGCACTCCTGCATTGTAAATCAGCGCCTGGCTTAAGTAGTTTGACCTGTTCTATAAATGTACATTAACCCTGCTGGTGCTCCCTCCCAGGTTCCAGCCGGCTCCACAAGACCAGCACAGTGGCTGTTAGTGCAGGTGAGCTGCCTTTGTCCCTGGCGGCTCCTCGTGCTTGCCGCCATCATAGCGGAGGCGCCCCCGTGGAGCCTCTCTTGGTTTGGGTCATTGATTACAAAGAGCCTCCTGGTTTTGTCTGACAGATGTGAATCCATGCTATTTAATTTGGAGAGTTGCCCTCAAAGGGACCACCATTAGCTATCCAATCTGACCACAAATAGTGTTCCATTAGCCAAAGAGTTTGAGAAGCTCCGGTGGCGTGTCTCCTGACGGCATGGAAGAAGCCTCGGCATATTACACTGAATGCTAAACGCTCGGTTGTTTAAACAAAAGGGAGATCTCACTTTAAAGAAGGTCTTTGTTTTAGAGATACATACAGAGTCCCCTCAGTGGGAGTCTTCAGGCATATTAGAGCTGAAACTGTCCTTGTTTAGTGTCTAAAGAGGGTGGGGTTGGTAGTTAAAATGTTAATACGTGCAATTCAGTTTTAATTTAACAGCCCTCTGCATTCCTAATTACTCCACTAGCTGTGAATAAATGAGGAAGAGAGCCCATCTCTTGTCCTCGGCTTTCAACACAAAACACATTCTTACCGTTTCCTCTCCGACATGGAGCTAAAGAGGACTGTGGGGAAAGTAGGCAACATGATCTCAGCTCATAATCTCTTCACGAACAAAGCAGCGTGGCTCAGTTAGCTGTTTTAGCTATTATCTTCTCAGTAGGCGGAGGCCTCCAAATCTTTGCGAGAGCCGCCTCCCAGATCCTACAGAGCTGTTACAGATTTTGTTGATAAAAGAAGAAGAGGTGTGTGGAAGCAAAAGCAAAAGCAAAACAGACAAGATTCAAGATGCACACCAGATATTTCGCAGAGAAAATAAAAGGTACATAGTGATTGGGAGATGTTCTTTTTAAAACATTCAACAATAGGAGCACGCATCCCTGTGCAGCCATGGAATAGAACTGTGCATAAATTACTTTATGTAATCATACAATGTAGATTAGCATGATAATGGTGGGTGTTAATAGATGCCAGGAAGCAGGGAGTGACAGCACTTTGAAATGAGACATGCTTGGGGCAGTGGGCTCACACACACACACAGCATTGGGGAATAGCCACTGAGGCTCTTGTGCCATTACGACAAATGTGAGTGACGGGGAAGAAAGCCACATCGTCCCAGCTGCCTGAAGGCTGCTACAGTATTTCCACAAGTCTATAGGCTCTGGTCTCTTGGGGAGCTCTATTAATTGTGAGCAAAATGGTCCACCATTAGATCTAATACTAAGACCAGAGGACATCCTACCTAGCCACAAGAGCCAGATTCAAAAAGCCTCCTGAAATAATAATAATAATATCATCCTAGATTAGCCAACATTTTGCCCAAATTTTTTAATATTTTTTTGAAAAACATGTAATAAAAGTACACTTGATGAACAGGATACATACAAAACATGTAAGTGGGCTGATTAGGTGGAAGGTTGGTCTAATCTCCTACCAGAAAGCCAGGGCAGAGAGCATCCTGCATTAGGACAGGGCTTTGAAGGGGGCTCTGCAGTCACCATGTG
>OMOT01064774.1:1538-11550 GCA_900312575.1 Acanthochaenus luetkenii | reverse complement strand
ATAATTACTTTTCTCTTGACTACTCCTCTGGAGCTGTGCACTACGTTTCTGTGAGCAGCTCATGCTGTCGAGCATCGTGTCCAGAACTTCGCCTTAGACTCAGATGGGAAGTGAATAGCCCTGCTGTAAAATAAAATGTCGTCAACTATCTGATCAGTTTGGAAGGAAGCAAAGAACAAAAAAGAAGCAAAAGTAATTTGACTTCACCAATAGTGTTATCCACCAAAGAAAATGTAAAAAAAGAAAATGCAGATATTGCACCAGCACAGCATGAACTTGCAAATCCGTCTTTTTCTTATCTTCATTGCTGTGCCGACCTCCTCCACACTAAGCACCAAGTGTCCTCAATGACTATTCATTCATCAATGTCTATTGACCACACGCTGAGCAATTTTTTCAATTTCTGTTGGAGAATAGATATGTTGTAGTCCATTATCTCTCTGATTTTCTCTTTCTCACTTTTAGAACTCCTTTGCTCTATCTCATTTGTTTTATTCAAGCCATATAGACACTCTACTTTCCTCTTCAAAGGTGTCATCTGCAAGAGTATGTATTCAATGTATTCAACAGTGGCCGCTCCTTTCATTTCCACTTTGTATTCTTTACCTCTTCCCCTCTCTCTCCTCACACTGTCTGTCTTTCTCTACCCTCATGCCTTTAGAATTTACTTCCCTTTAGCACATTGACATTGCTAAGAAATAAGTTTTGATGACACATTCTAATGCAAATGCACAACTTTTGCTCCCAATGATCTACTTTGTGCTTTCCTTGGGTCCAATTTGGGTGTTCTCTTGCTCGGTAACAAAAGTTTGCAAATACATTATAAATTATTGTAAATGTAAGTAAAATACCATCTCTTTTCCACCTCTATCTCTTCAACTTTTTTAGGGGAGATCTGTGCCTTTAAGATCCACGGTCAAGAGGCTTTGTTTGAGGCGGTGGTCCTGAATCGCACGTCGGGGGAAGGAGTCCTGAGGGCCAGTGGCCCTGTGGACTGCGAGAGACAGAAAGAATACACCTTCATCATCCAGGCCTACGACTGTGGAGCCGGTCCCAATGGGGCCGACTGGAAGAAGTCACACAAGTGAGTGAAGGGATGTGTGTATGTGCCTGGGTTTGTGTGGGTGTGTGCATCCACGTAATAGAAGGGTCATGCATGACATCATTTTCCTGCCTAAATAAGGGATTCCGCACCTGTCAGACTGACGTGAAAATGAATATGAATGCAATTGCCTGTCACTACGTCTGAGGACAACACTGACTATTTAGCTTTGGACGTTTCCTCTAATATTTCTTTATTTGCTGAGTTGTATTTTGATCTGTTTTGTATCTGTTATGAAAATAAGTATAAATCGCTAGCCATAACCTTGTCCTGTGCATTCTCTCCTAATTTGCTAGCAGTGCCTGAGATGGCAGTATCTATTGCTGACCTGACTTTTTTTTTTTGTATGATGTATTCAGTTGCCTGTTTGCCAAGATGTTTTGTTCGCATCGGGCAAACTTACTAAATTCCTACCTTTTACACAAAACGGCTTTGCTAGCTAAATGCAGTTCTAAGTAAAATATTCACAGGCAAATGCGTGTTTCCAAGACAAGCTGGTTCACAGACAGATTTTCTGCCCACCATTCTCACGGTCAGAGGATACATGCATTACTATATGAATACGATTGGAAATTACAAAGAGCGCATGTGCGAAGTAAGCTGACCGCCTGGCAGTTTTTCTACGGAGCCCCACAAGGCAAGAATTTTTTGATTGCGTTCCCACCTGCAGTTTTAAAATAAAATAATTGGACAGTAAGAAACAAACATTTAAACGACATGTTTTATGTAAATAATGATTATGTTAATTATAATAAAATAATAAAAGAAAATTGAAAAGAAAATGACATTTTCATATGTAAATGCTCTCATTATTTTCAAATGCCTGGGGCATGCGCCGCATTCATAGCTTATTATGAGAGCTCGCCACTGGTGTGAACTACTGTGGCCAGTGAGTTCCCAGGATGTCACCATCTGTGCTCCTTTACTCCTGATTTTCACTGTATAAACTTGGAAGATGTGCGGAATAGCAGACAGATTTCATTATATTTAGCACTCACACCTATGGTGTGAACAATCAGAAGAGCTGTTTAAAGTACTGTATGCTCCTTACAAACCTCCGTTTTGTAAAGTTATCGTCCCTATGGAGGTATGTTTTATCACCTTTAAGTAGTGATCATAACATATTAATATTGGATTTGGTCAGTTAAAATTGGCACATAGTCAAGTGAAAGTGTGCAGATTCACCAATTTGTGAGAGGTTGCAACAGTAGATTAGAGAAGTTATCACTGGGTTGTACTTCTGCTTGAAAAAGATGTGTTAATCATTTTTGTGACTTCAAATTCAGAACATGACTGTGTTAAGTGTTAATTCCAACATGTAAGTTCTCAGGTGTATTGCTACAAAAATACCTTCATACTTTACACTAACAGCTCTGCTATCATAGCCAGACAGCAATCACAACTTTATTCTATCAGATATTGTCTTTGTTGTTTCTCTTTCCTTTCCTTTTCTATTTCTCTTTTCCCCTAATTCCTAGCCCTGAGGGCAGGAGCGGTGATGGCTGAGACTTTACTCATGGTTCTATTCTCCGGATATGTCTCACTAATGACCCATCAATGTTTGCCTGGGAGTGCTGTATGTCTGAGTGAGTGTGTGTGTGTGTGTGTGTGTGTGTGTGTGTAGGCTGGGAGCACTATATGAGTCTGACTAACAGACAGACAGACCAGCATGGACAGCAGCGAATCAAACCCTCTGGTCCAACAGTCAAAGATGAAGAGCTGCGGAAAGAAGCTGCTGTAGGCTCAGTACCAACAGCGAAGGAGGGAAGAGAGAGAGAGAGATTTCTCAGCTCAGGCATCTGTGATGAATTTCTCCGGTAGAAGATAAATGACACACAGTGTACGTGTGTGTGTGCGTGACATTATCACTGCAGGACATTCTAAATAGGCCTCATTAAGTTAATGCCATTAATTAGCCAGATGTGCCGCCGCAGATGCACCACAAGTTGTTGTCAAAGAAGGTCACCGGTGACGAAAACTTCATAATGCATCACAGTTCTTGCTTTATTTATATACATGCTTGCATGAGTGTTGTCAGAGTGGCTGGTTAACGTCCGCAGCACTCCCCTCTAACAGATCAGGTTCTGTGTATGTGGCTGTGTGGAAGAAAAGAGAGAAAGGTGCCAAGAGTGAATTGAAGTTTACAAGACTAGTGTGGATGAATCTGTGTCTGTTGAGCTTGTTAAAAATTGCGATTTACCCTAGATGATAAAGGAAGCCCATTTTACAAAGAAACACTAAAAGACACAGCATTTTAATGAGTCTTACCCTTTAATCAACCCATTATCCCTCACTATCCTCCCCTTCAGTATTGAATAAATGATCTCATTCTCACTGGCCCACTCAAGGTTTCTTCCATTTTCTACCTAATAAGGTTTTCGTGGAAGTTTTTCCTTGTATGCATTGAGGGTCTAAGGCTGGTGGTGCCAGGTAGTTTAGGCCTTGTAGAACAGTTAGGCTTGATATGGTTTGCTAAAATGTATATTGTACTTGGTTCTGTTTCCCTGTTTGTCTGATACTATTCTGTAATTCCTTTGATTGATGTTCAGGTAGATCTAGTTTGGCTCATTTTCTGTAAAGTAATTTGAGACAGACATGCTCGTGATAAAGGGCTATATAAATAAATGAACTTGAACTTGAACTTCTCCCCTGCTATTGTCTTACTGCTGTCTTACCGCTGTTCTCAAGATCAATAGTGAAATTGGTCTTACCGTAATTTATTTCATCCACCTGTAATGACCACCTTAAAAGAGATGTGTTCTTCTCTCCTCTCCCTCCATCCTTTCCTCCTTCCCTGTATCCTTTCTTTTCCTTTTCTCCATCAACCCTTCCTACTCCCTTTCTTTGCATCCTTGCATCCTTCCCTCTACTCGCTCCACCCCCTCCTCTTCTCCCTCCATCCAGGGCGGTGGTCCACATCCAGGTGGATGACGTCAACGAGTTCTCTCCAGTGTTTCGGGAGCCAGAGTACAAGGCATCGGTAACAGAGGGCAAGATCTACGACAGCATATTGCAGGTATTTCAAATATTCTATGATTTCGCAATCAGTGTATATGTATTTAGTTATTTCTGTTACCTGCTAATCATCGATTTACTGTGAGAATCAACCTGACAGATAAATGTGCAGGTTAATGGCTCTTTATTTAGTTCATTTAGTCCTTTTTAAATTGCTTTTTCAGTATTGTTGTTAGCAGGGCAGTTGTTGAAGGGCTGGGAGGGAACTGGATGTTGTTTTGTTGCAGGTGGAAGCCTGGGACCAGGACTGTTCACCACAGTACAGCCAGATCTGCAACTATGAAATTGTCACTGCAGGGACGCCATTTGCCATGGACCGCAATGGTGAGTGTGTGTGTGTGTGTGTGTGTGTGTGTGTGTTTCCACCAAGAACACCCAACTACCTATCTCCATCAGTAGCCTACTACGCACCCATGCTCACACTGCAGTGAAGTCTGTCGATTCAGGAGGAGAGTCGTACTGGACCCCGATTATGATTGCTGATTATGGTGATGAAGATGAGTGTGTGTGTGTGTGTGTTTGTGTGTCAGAGCTGTGTGAACATGAGGTTGAATCCAGCCGAGGGATCAGACAGAAGTACATCCTGCTTTTTCCTCTCTCTTTCTCTTTTCGTCTTTGAATGAAAGCATGAAATATATTAGCTCACATTAAAGAACGATAATATCTTGCCCAATACTAATACATTTTTGAATGATTCTTTACATTTTTCTCGTGGATGTGTCTTTTCTCTTTTGACAGTCAGGAAGCCTATTTATTCACTTCAGCCCAGCTGATGGAAACATTGTATTTTTTTTCCAGCATTTCAAAAGATTGCGTACAATTTGCTTGACAAACCATAGCAGCTGTTTCTCTTCTCTTCTCCTCTGCAAGCCTCCAGATACAAAAAACTAAAATAGCTTTGATTGTCCTCATAAGTCCAGTGACAGACTGTGATGACAGTGACTGATGCAACAGATTTGTGACAAAATAAGGATGTGACAATGTTTTGAAGCCTGTTGTTTATCTTGAAGTACAAAATGTTTGAGTCGTGTTTTCAGTTCAGTTCTTCAGAGGACTTTTGTCTTAAGGGAATAACATTTCATATGCTGCTTCAGATACTCCACAGTTGTTCTGTTGGACAGTCGTAACCTCAGCCTGCAATTAGCCTTAGTTAGCCTCGCCTACTGGCTGTACCCACGATACATACAGTATGTTAACAGTTATAGGCTATATCTTATGTTATCTTGCTAACTTTCCGGAAAATAACCCTCACCTGAATCTCATTTCGATTAGGATTTTGACAGATAAAGACTATTGTTTTTTCTATCAGTGAATAATCCTTATTATATTTCTCCTCTGTTTCTTGCTATAGGCAACATCAGAAACACAGAGCGACTGAGCTACGACAAGCAGCAGAGCTACAAGATTATGGTGACAGCCTTTGATTGTGGTCAGAAGAGGGCAAAAGAGAGTGTGGCTGTGGTTATCGATGTCAAGCCTGTCTGCAAACCTGGGTGGCAAGGTCAGACAGAGACGTTTTCAAAATGCTCCATTTTTAACTTACCATAACATTATTTATATCCTTTTATAAAGTGTGCTCATATTGTTTTGAATGTACATGAAGCTAAAACCGTACCATGAAAATCGAAGAGAGATACGGGGAAGAGAAAAGGAGAGGATAGGAGAGAGAAGGAAAGGAGAGACAAGAAGAGTTGAGAAAAGGAGATACATGGAGAGAAGTTATCATCATGGACCCTGATGGCTCAGCCAATCGTCTCCCCTTCTATCCTTCTTTTCCCCACTTACTCAAGCAATCCAGGTCAGCTGCCCCCTGTGGAGAAGAGGGATACTGAAGCCATACTCCAGAGTGAAGAAAGAAAGAAAAATGTTTGAGTGTATCCTATTTTAGAATGAAAGTCTCATGGAAATCAGAAGACCTGACAAAAACCTCCAGAGGGAAAGTTGACTGGAAATTTTTTTTTATATTTCTGGCAACTGCAGTGTGAGTGTTATTATGTTGAAAGGACGTTTACATTTTTGTGTTCGACTATTGGGGGGTTTGCATTGGCCCTGTATGTGTGTATTGGAGAGCAGTGCTCACTGCAGCTGAGGGGTATGTAAATCTTTATGGAGAAGTAAGTGACCACAATTTTGAACACAATTAATTGTCATGGTGGCAAAAACGAGGAAAATAAAGCCCAGGTTGAATTTCGAATGATCTTTAACATCATGACATCAGCTGGATTAGAAAGCTCTTGTTTCTTTTTGCCCTTAGCAAAAACACACAAGCACTTGTGAGATAAAGATGGTATCATGGGTTTTGTAATCCACAGCCTTTGGACCAAATATAACACAATATAATCGCACCCAATATTATCGCACCCTGCTAAAACCCTCATTAATGTGGCTTGATCCGTCGTGATTTGGGTCATAAAAGGGGCCATTCTGCATAATCCTGTAGTAAAACCATTAACTCATGAATAAAACATAATCCAATGATGTGTTCAAACATCACGTCCTTTGCACACATAACCTTTTTTATAGTCTATGTAAGGGTCAGTAGTGCTTCTCCTTTTTTTGAAGAACACTCCCTGCCACAAATGGGATCAGTCGTAATACATCCTCCACCACCTCACCCCAAGACTGCTCCTCTGCCTATCTGATCATAGTCCATTTATCCAGATACTTTATATCACATTCTGTAGCCTTGGTGACAGCTGTCATCTTTTCAAAGATCAATATGCTCAATGTATGAAACCACCTACAGCAGAACACACAATTGTATTCCCTATATTTCTGTGGGATGGTCCAATAAGGGATAAAACAAGTCAAGTCAAGACAGCTGCAGTTGACAACAATAGCAAAGTGGGACCTAAATACATTTAAAATAAATAACGACACATTTTCAGCGCTTACAAGCACTCGAGTGCACACACACACAGAGACCTACTATGCTAAATTGATCACATCAAATTTGAGTTGTGTAGCTTTGTGCAATTCGTTTTTTCATTTTGAAAAGCCCCCTTCAACATATTCCTTTCCTCTTTTTCCTTAATATCTTTTTCTACATTTTCTATATTTTGCCACGCGTCACCCACTGTTTGTACTAATTTTCACATATTTGTTTTGATTTTTGATGTAGCAACTATCTATTTGATGGTGAAAAGGTCCTGGAGGCTCACTGCCATGTCTTCTGACACTGACGCCTTTGCTATTCACCTTCTCTGAACCAAATACCCCAGGTTCAGGGTTGACTATACCTTTCAAGGTTAGAATTAGGAAAATGGCTCATATCTCCAAAAGACTGCTGTGTCTTTGTTATGTAGAGATGTGTCTTTAACAACACTATCTCTGGCGTTAAAATGGGTTAGAAAAACAATTAGCTACACAAGAACTGCTGTCAAATTTGTTTTACATCACAATGAAACCACAGCCAACATTGTAATTATATTTTATATATCATGGCTTCTATGTACTGGAACCAATTACAGTAGTCTGAATACTACCCTGCATTATGCCTGGTCATTACACTAGTTTATAGGGCTATAGGCAACAGTGTCATTTGACATAACCACCCCATATTCATATTGTAACAGTAACATTTATTGAGTGGAATAAATAGATTCAACACGAGGCTCAATACTTTTGAGACATGAGTGCATGATGAATCCATAAGGATCTACCACGGGCGGCGCAGTGGCTCAGTGGTTAGCACTGTCGCCTCACAGCAAGAAGGTCGTGGGTTCCTTTGAGACATGCTTGTATAAAAGGGCTATATAAATAAAACTTGATTGATATTGCACAGTAGCATGACAGGATGCTGCATCACAAATAGGAGACATAGCATAACCCAAATAAATGTTATTACCCAAGAAACTCAGCCAGTCCTATTTACTCATACAACCACCATGCAAAAAAAGTGCTGCGCCACACAACGAACACAATCAGGATTCCCCATAGATCCCAGACAAGCTGCTGTGACTAAACACACAGGAAACGTACGGCCAGGTCACTGAAGCTCAGATTGCTCACACCAGCAGCAACAATCTAAAGCAATAAATCGTCAATAGAGAGTAAAGATACTGTACATAAACGTCCATTAAACTTACATGGGCTGCTTGAAGACAAAGTCCATCCTCCTTTCTTTTTGTATAAAAAGTTCAATGACGCGGTTGTACAGTACATCAGTGTGCTTCAATTTCAATAAAAGGTCCTTCTCGACGCCCATGGAGTCCAGTGCTGACAGTCGAGCCTGTCCAGTCATATTTCTTGAATATGTCTTAGGGCTGAAAATGTCCGCTCTACTGAGGTAGTGGACACTGGAATAGTCACCGCCAAACATGTCAATGCGTAAAGCGGATGCATGCTTTTGCATAGATCTTTCTGCTGAAAGAAAGTGAGGAGGTTAGCAGGGCTTTTCCCTTCAAAATCAGCCATGGCATACATAACAGTGAGCTCTGTTTTTAAGCCGGGGAAGGTCGAAGAGGGGTCCATGGCCGCTTCTGGGAATTTCAATGAGAAATGCAATTTTACCATAGTCTTTAAATCTGTTCCTTATCTGGCCAAGAATGTTGTCCAAAACATCACTGTGTAGTTTTTGGTAACTTGCACAGGTATCCCCCTGCACTTGGCCTGTTTTGTGCACAGTAGACCTGATACATTTCATCAAATCTCTCAATAGTGTCACAAAACTTGTCTTCTCTCGCTAAATAGGATTGTATATCAAGTGTCTTGTTCTGAAGTCATCCAAAAAGCACATCTGAATAATCAAAAATGCAGTGGAAAACTAAACTCAAACTAAATGGAAGTGTCACTGCTACTTGGGCTTCAGCTAACTAGCTGGGCTTCTGTTCACACACGCTCTCATTGGAGGACATTTTCCCCCACAGACGCAAGATGCTTACAGGCTCTAGCATTTCAGAATACGCCCAGCAGGGCAAACTCAAAAGCTGATTGGTTAAAAAAATATGACAATCTGCAGTATCGTCCCCTTTCGTTTCAACAGCAGACGGATTCAGTCGAAATTCTGAAGGCGTCAGGGTGGAGGTTTTTACCTGCAGGCAACGCCGAAAAAATTATCTGTTTGGATAAAGCTTATTTTATATGAGCCGCACTGAACAGCAGTGCACCCGAGAGAGAGAGTAGCAATACAATGATGGGAACTAATTATGTAAAATACAATGTCGCATTTATGAAAATATATATGATATTAGGAAATATATGTTTCTGATTCTGACTATCGGTGGGCCAGCAGAGAAGGCCCTGCTGGCCCACCACTGATTTACAGTAATGTAATCTTAGACCAGCTATCCAGTTTGGAGAAGTGAAACTGATATGGACTGAGATTACACACCAACTGCTATCCCTTTATCACATACAGTTACAGTATACAATGGAGAATAAGATACGATGTACAGTTTACTTCTGATGTAATGGAAAGAATCAGTTCATTCAAAGAATTACTGTAAAAACTATACAATAGACTGATATCATGTCATACCAGGTTACCTGCTATCACATGGGAAGAGACCAGTAAAATATATAGGTAAATAAAACAGACAGTATAAACTTTAAAAACTACAACTCATTTTTATCCTTCAAGGTTGGAACAAGCGTGCGGACTACGAGCCAGGGACTGGAAGCAAGCAGCTTTTTCCCAAGATGCACCTGGAAACGTGTGGTGGCCCGCTGTCTGGGGTGAGGGCCGTGGTGGAGCTGCAGACCAATCACATCGGGAAGGGCTGCGACCGTGAAACGTACTCTGAAAAGTCTCTGCAGAAACTCTGTGGTAAGGAGAGAGAGAGAGAGAGAGAAAAGAGAGAGAGAGAGAAAAGAGAGAGAGAGAGAGAGAGAGAGAGAGAGAGAGAGAGAGAGAGAGAGAGAGAGAAAGGATTTTAAAAAAACATTTTTTTCGCC
>OMOT01064399.1:14458-27808 GCA_900312575.1 Acanthochaenus luetkenii | reverse complement strand
GTTTATGAAAGCATATGTTTCCCTTTAATGATTTGATTAATGTGATGCAGTGACAACAGCGATGGTCATGCCTCGTCTAGTTGTTAATAACTCAAATGCATTTGTACTCTGATTCCTGATCAGTGTGGCCACCTCTGTGTACATACTTTGTACACAGAGGTGGCCACACTGATCAGTATGCTACTCCTCTATCCAACCGCACACACACACACACACACACACACACACACACACACACACTCCCCCCCTACTCTGATCAATTGTATACTCAACGGACATTGTGCTTTTTTGGAGAGATCTCTTTATTTATTCAGCAGATGTGGGGACTGGAGCCGCTGGAAGTCCCTCGTTGCTGCATTCTCACGTGACCCATTAGGCCAGCCTACAAATCCTGCAGCTGCTATAATTGCCTCTTGCTGCGCTGTGCTGTCCTGTTTGTGGAGGTTCATCTCCCTTAACTCACTCAAATAGACGTATACAGTGAAAGAACATGTCGCGTTGAAAGGGCAATAATCAACTCTGCAATAGGATCTCCTTGAAATAATGACCATTCTTTAGCCCTAGCGTGGATACCCATCCTCTCATCTCATCATTCCTCCATTATGCCAAGTCAAGTCTATTCGTTCAATTGGTTTCATTTAACTGGAAGGGCTTATGCCGTCCCTTCACTACTGATATGCTAGTGTGTGACGGTAAATGACAGTTCTGTACAGCGTCATGTCCTATATCGTCACACCATATCACACCAGTTGTATTATGCTCTTGCACCACATGGCAGTTACATACTTTCAGATAATAATGAACAACTAACACAACGTGCAGCCTCCAATAATAATTTATGGAAGTGCCCCAAATATGTTTCACATACAGTACATGTTTGCGCCATCTATACGAATTTGGCATAGGCTGTACTTTATACGTCTCAAAAGTCAGTAATTTGGATAACACACGAGGAGCAAAAGGGCAGTGGTCATGTATGTGCCGAAAAACTGTTTGACAAACTATGCCAGAGATAAATGTGGCGCCTTGTCCAGCTGCAAACAGAGTATCCCTTTTCAGCCAGACTTCCACTTGCTCCCGTTGTGGCTGCATTGCTGTAAATGAAAGGCTGGCTTTTCATTTTGTCTGCATTGAGTAATAGCCCACTGAGCGTGCCCTCCTAATTGTTCCTGTCAGGCTTGTAAATCATGGAAGTCTCCCCTCCTCTCCATCACACACAGCCTCTTTTTGCATAATCCTATTAGGCACACCGTCTAACAGAGAGGAGCGCTATTGCTTGGAGGATCTATTTATTTCAAATATTCCCCACAGTGTGTGATATGCCAAAAGCATTCCCACCAATTAATCCAGTTATGGATGTCTGATCATGCATGGAAGTGTTTTGGTTCAAAATCATGGCCCCCTTGGTGGAAAATGTATACCGTTTGATAGGCTACCATATAGTCACCTTCTTAAAAGAATGGCTTATGTCATATTTTCAAGGTGTGAGAAAACCAGATTAACTAAGCCACATATAAAAAGTGACTTAGGCCATTATTTCAGGAAGGTGACGAAGGGTCAAGAAGTGAAACAAACTTGAATCTTCTACCAGTATGATGATGATTAGTTTACGGGCTGTGTTACCATTTGTTAATACGTTTATGCCTCCAGCAAAACTGTTCAGCTTGCATGCCTTTGCATCAGCGACAAAAAGACTCATGTACAGTATCTTTGAGTCATAGGAGCCCTAGCTGCCATGACATGGCATTACAAATATGCGGTGTCATCGCGGATCTTTCAGCTAACCGAACATAGAGGAATTTTTGTGGACCGATAACCTGTGGCTTAAAGATATACTGTATACACCGACAGGCACAGACAAATAGATCCATATATGTGTGTGGGATAGAGAGAGTTTTTGTTAAGGAAAAGGTGATAGATATAACAGAGCGAGGGGGGAAGAAAGACAGGGAGGTAGAGGGAAAGAGACTGTCCTTGGTTATGGTAAAAATCAAGATGGCGATAATAGCCCTCTATGTGAAGAGAGGAGCTGCAGATGAAAAGGGAGATCCAATAATCATTAAGAATCAAATATCTATTTTCCAGAATGCTACTGTCTCCCTTCAGCCTAAAAAAAGTGCTAAAAGGTTATGAGAGTAGCGGGGCATTACCATTAATTCGATGCTCTCCTAAATCACCACTCTGTCTGACTGTCTCTGTGGAAAGTAATTCTGACAGCTAAAGGCTCTTTGAAGAGCTTTCTGCAGACTCACTGGTGGCAGAGCAAGAGCATGAATATCACTGGCCAGCGATTCCTATCTGATTCAAAACAATTATTGGATGGGGTGAGAAGGTCTATAAAGAGGTGGAGTATGAAGGCTGGTACCTATAGATGGGGTCTAATCATGTCACGGCCTTCCCCTGACTCTAGACATTTGCAGTTCTCTTGGTCTACATCAAGGCAGGGTGATCCAATACTGTCCCGATGGGCGTCCAGGAAATGAAGTTAGTCAGTGGACTGACCCAGACAGTTTGTGGCAGGTCAGTTTTTTTTCCCCTGTTAAGAGCTCCAAACACTTAAGCTATTAACCTTTTTTTCATTTGGACAACCAGGATGGATTGCCCTATCTGCCAGTCTTCTCATTACAGCTTCCTTTTCCCAATGTCTTTTTCAAAGTTGCGGCAAGGCAGTGCCTTACTTTATGTTGTTATAAGCCAACTGGGAGGCAGACTTTACGATCCCCTGCAGCCATCTCATGGAGACAGGCATATACTTGGGCAGCCATAGAGCGCCAAATGAGTCAATTTCGAGTCCATTTGAAGCAATTTTGGAGAAGGCATTTTGGATGTCAGGGTAGGTATTTTGGCCACTAGGCTATAACTGGTCACAAACTGCAATGTTACAGAAAAAGAAACATGATACATTCACATGGTACTTAATGTAATATTTGATCATTTCATTCAAACATCCTCTATATTGGCGGCTCATTCAGTGTGTCTGTTAAACATTTTTCAAAGTCCAACCCACGCTTAAATTGTATTCAAAATAAAAGAAGAACAAAAGGAATGGAATAGAATTGCATAGTGGACATCACTACACTTGAGTTCAAGAGTCTCAAGAACAATGCAGAAAATGTCAGAGACTACTCCTGTTTAAAATGTAACACCTTCCCTGAGAGGTACTTTATACATTTTACATGGAGTAATATTAACATTTGTCACAAATGGCACAAAGGCCCTGAGGTGCAATGTACTAAACATTAAAAAAAGAAAGTTAGGGCACGGTTGTATCCCTGGAGCGTTGATTGTGATGTGCAGATCATGACTCTGTCGGTTAACACACGGAGAGACACGCAGCTGCCTGCTGTTATTATGCATTCAAGTGCTGTCTGGTTTATCTGGCATGCGACTCTGCCACCAGCAAGCACCACTTGAGTTGTGAAAGTTGCTTCCATTTTCAACATGGCTGATGAAAACATCGCACTGCAACCTCTGTGCCAGAGGGATAGGCTGCAACGAGTTCGCTTTGTTAACTTGCAAACAAAAAATCTGATGCTGCCTGCATTCGACAACTGAATAGTAGCCCAGATAACCGCTTACTTCGATATTGATAAATCATCTTATGCGTCTCCTTTCTTCCTCTTCCTTTTACTTCCTTTTTGTCACGTAGCTACTGATGACAGCTCTGCAGATGTTTATTTTTATTGTATTTTTTTCTGGTAAGAAATCAGCAGCCAAATATAGGCCCACTGTTAATCAGATGCTCCATGTTCGTTGTTATTTCTGACCAAAAATCACATGAATGCGTGCAAGTTGGGTGACAGACTTCTCAGCTCTGAGAAATGCTGATGTGCACACATAAATGCACCATTAGTCTGTGAATCACTGACACATTCCCTGGGACATGAGTGTTTAGTACTGTCAATTTGACTGATACTGCAGATATTACTACACCTGTGTACATATGGACTCTGGGAATTCCTTCATAATTGTGGCAGTTGAGAGTGTTTCACTTCAGAAGTACCAATGTTTTACACACTCAGCTGGCATAGCAATAGGATATCAGATTTATCCCTCTCTTTTTTTTAAATGCAGACAGGCAGTAAATTGAACTCTCAAATGAACTTCAATGGAGAGAGGACGAAAGGAGCAAGAAGACAGTGATGTTGAGGGTAAACAGGAACAGTTTCTCCAGTTTCTCACAAAATTGAAAAAGAAACAGTATAGAATTGAAATGATATTCCGCAGTGAAAGCGGATGCCTTATGCTGTGAGCTACAGTACAACACATGTGAACCTATTTCATATATGCTATAAAAAGAAAATAGAGATAATCACCATCGTCGGATGGATGAAGTCAAATCAAAGTCATACATAAACAGTTAATTCCAGTTTTTATGTTTTTTCTTTATTATAGTATATAGTATTCTATATAGTTTAAGATGTGTTGTAATATAATCAAAAGTGTGATCAAAGTAAAGTGTGATCAAAGTATCAATACCGATCCCAAAAAAATATTATAACACAGTTATCCCCATTAACTTAAGTACCAAAATGTGCTTGATCGCGCTTGCGAGATATAAAAGACACGCGTGCACCATCAAAAAATTCAAAATAAAATAAAAAATACCAAATAGGTCTGAGGAAGGAGGCCGTTTGGTCTGAGACATGACGCCTTGTGACCTGAGGAACGAGTCCGTTTCATCTTCAACTTAAATAGGAGACCTGAGGCCGTTTTCTCTGAGGAACGAGGCTGTTTGGTTTGAGACTTGACGCCAAACGACATCGTTCCTCAGACCAAACGGCCTCAGGTCTCTTACCAGATGGCATCAGACCAAACGGCCTCAGACCAAACGGCCTCAGACCAAACGGCCTCAGGTCTCTTACCAGACGGCCTCAGACAAAACTGCCTCAGACCAAACGGCCTCAGACCAAACGGCCTCAGACCAAATGGCATCAGACCAAACGGCCTCACACTACATTTATTTTTACTTTTTTTACACCATCATCGGATGGACAATTGTTTCTATTTCCTTTACATAGCATATATGAAATAGTTGTATGTATGTTGTGCTGTAGCTCACAGAATAAGGCATCCGCCTTCCCTGCGGTAGACCTGAGTTTGATCCTGTACAACTTATTTTTTACATTTTGTGAGAAACTGGGGAAACTGTTCCCGTTTACCCTCAATACCACCTATTCCTGTCCACTGTTTTCCCCTTTCACAAACCTACTAAAACGCGTGCGCAGTATACTAAATCGCGCGTGCAATTTACTAAATCAGCACTATCAAAAATTATAATTTTAAATAAATACACATTCGTTTGACACCTAAGTCCGTTTTGTCTGATGCCGTTTGGTCTGAGGAACGAGGCCGTTTGGTCTGAGACTGGATGCCTTTTGGTCTGAGGAACGAGAATGTCCTTTTATAGACACCGTACTGCAGCCAGAGCCTGGGCCAGCAAATATTCAGCAAGATGGTTCTCTCAGAGAACCATCGCCTAGACAAAAGAAAGATTTTCATCAGTAAAACCCTGTGACTGTATGGCTTAATTCCATTCCATTCCATTATATTCCATTATGTCATTTTAGCAGACGCTTTTATCCAAAGTAACTTACATATCATCATATACATACATCGTCACATAGATACATCATCATATACTTAATTACATCATATACATACTACATCATCATATACATACTACATATACATCATCACATACTTCATATACATCATCATACATACCATCTACTATGTCATACATACATCATATACATACTACACGCAAACATTGCTCTGTAAAGCTGTTAGACGTGTAGCCTATCTTGTATTTGCAATGAATATGTATTTAGTCAACAGCAACTATTTAAATTGAATAAACACACCCTGTATAATGTGCTACTTGACATTTGCCAGAGTAGATTGTCAACAGTACAATAATAGTTATGATTTAACTTAGTGACGTAGAAAACTGCAAGCCTCTAATCTATACACACCTCTGTGCATTAGCAACCCGCTGTAATGAAGATACAGGCACCTTGACTCTCTTTGTTGAATGAATCTTCATGAATTATATGTTCCCTGCACATTACAAATATTTTATTTTATTTTTTTTTATTTATTTTTTTATTATTAGTAAAGTTTGCAGAGCAACATTGTTTACTTCTGCAGTCACCAGCACATTTAAAAAAGCACACAGTTGAGCTCAGGAACATACATAATCTTCCTTTACAGTGCAGTGGGGCAAGTCTGCATGATATGTAATAGTGTAGTAACTCTATAGTACCATTTTCCTTCTTTTTGTTGCTTCTTTTCATTATTTCATTAATACAGACAGATGTCAGTGTTGACAATAACACTAAGGTCATACTATATGAACTTTTGTTTTCACAAGAATATTAGAAACAGAACGGTGCCAGACCTTTCTGGCAGTTCATGCGGTGACTTCCTTTGCATTCTCAGTCCCCTGTGACATTTATACACAAACTCTCATTTACTCAGTACCTGTGTATGTCAGGGTAGATGTCAGCCACATAGCTTTTGTAAATGACATCTAAGTATTGACGGACCAGTCCTCACCTCTTTTTCGAGGCTAGGTGTCTTCACAAGGATCGCCATGTCCTACATCTGACAGACTTATTAAACATCAATATTTGCACCGGGACTCAGTGTCATTTAGCAGACCCAGCCAATCAAATCATCTTATACAATAGAATCCTCCCAAAGAGCAAAAACGATGCAATCAAAAAACAACAACATTTAGCACTTTCAATGAGGAAACAAAGTCCCAGGTATCTTTAGAGGGAAAAATCACTGGGAATGATCCATTACGTCATTTGGGTGCTTTTATCCAAAGCGACTTACATATCATCATACCGTTGGCAGAAGTAGCCACGCAATGCGCTAACCAGCTCAACGGAAGCAATTTGGGGTCTTGCTCAAGGACACTATGACACTACGAGGAGCTGGACTTGAACCTTCAACCAGTCAAAGCCTGGGGTTTAAAAAAAAGAAATCCCCATTTCCTCTTTCCCTTCGCAAATCCATTACGTCCCATTTAGACTGATGCTTCGTCTGTTCACGCTCCTCTCAGCAGTCCTCTACCTCGTGGCTGTTAGAAAGTGCTGCTCTCAATGCACCTTCCACCTATCCTGCAGAGAGTCACAACTGAAGGTGGGAGGTCTGGAGAAACATACTGGGAGTTCCAGCACTTTTGTCAGGGTTTCTTTTGCAGGGGAAGCTGGTGACATGTGGTGAGAGAAATCTCTTTGGAAGTACATTAGAATTGATCCTGCCACAAACTTTGGAGCTCTACTCATTTCAAACGGGCCACTGGCTCTGTTATTGGTATTGCCTTCCTAGAGGGTCCATCGTGGTTCGTATTTATTTGAGTGCTTTTCTGTTTTATTGATATGCACTTTTGTACTCAACCCATTTTGCCCATTACGGTGTAAAACTCTTAATATGGGTTCAGGGGTCCTTACTTCTTCTTCTAAAGGCGGGCGGATGTGTTTGAAATTAGGCTACAAGAACACAGAGAGGAGTCAGTCCCAGTAGTGAGGTAAGTTCTTGCAGTTATCAAGTGATAAAGTAAACCCTAGAAAGTCCATATAGATTTCCAAGTGGGTTGAAATTAACATCTGACAAGCACTGCCAACAATGAGATTTCAGTGGAGACTGCACAATCCGCTCAGCGCAAACTCCTTGTGCATAAATAAATAGAACATTGTCCACAGCTCTGCATAATCAATTACTTACGACTTCCCTCACTAAAAGACACTTAAGAAGGATTAGCATTTCGTTAACAACAGAAATAATCTAGCAAACCTTGATCTAAATCACAGGTCCATAAACTTTAATGACTAATACGGCAGCTAATAGCGTTACTACAACAGCGTTATAGAGGCGAGTGCTGCAACACAATCATGCTTGAGCTGAGCAAACATTGCATGGGTGAGTTGAGAATAAGTCTCAGGGACAAATGGTGGGATCTGATTTCATTTTCTAATCGTAGTAAATAATGTGCTACATCTTGTAAATCAGGATGCAGCCAAGCATGGAGTGGTTGATGGTTTGTGAGGAAGATTTAGTAAGACTCAGCCATGGATCTGGTCAGAGCCAAGGGTATAGGGTCGATACACAGCACAACCCCAGTGGAACTGTACACATACATTTAAGAGGTTCTGACTCACTGTCAATGCAAATATTTAGAATGCTGAAGATAAGTCTATTTTAACATCTCTTTCGCCATTTCAGAAAGCATTTTCAACCGTTCTATGCAGTTATTTAACTATATAATGCTTGGTGTATTGGATACACGCCAAATTGAAAAGTGTCTCGCATCGATTTGTAAATGTTCAGATTAATCTTCTTTGATTTAAGGACATTTATGGATAATCAAGGCTGCATTAAACGGACAGATTTTTCCATACAACGGTAGGCCATTGTGTCGTTGGAAGCTCAAGTCTTATGTGAAGCTCGGGTCAGTTTAGCTAGCAAACTGGTTGGTTACTGGTCCCATTGTAAACAAACCGTTCAAATGGGAAATTCAATATGTTAGACATTCAGCTAACAAACTTAAACTAATGCTAAACCGTTAAAGGATAAGTTCACTATTCTGGACATCAGACCCTATTTGCGATCTTTCTACCATGCAACTGACACGTAGAGACCATCATTTCACTGATCAGTTCAGTATTGAGCTTGCTACAGTTTTCCTGCAGGCTTTTACTGGGCTACAATAGTAGTCTATTGGGCAATCTTAAAGGACATTGTGATGACATTTTGTGAAATAAGCTTACGAGAAGAACTAGACCAATTCACCACGATAGTCCATGTAGAACCATAGCTGTGGTCTTGCAAGTTAGCAATAATATAATAGCATTTTGAATGACTGCAGAGGGGATCCAACTAGCAATGAGGGTAAAAACCAACCAGTCCAGCTTCTTCAAAGTCAAACTCTTTTAGCGATTTGACCATTTGACCAATCACCATGAATTGAAGGGTTTCATTACAACATGCTATGTATCCATAATTGGAAAATGTTGCTGCCTGAAATTGATCGGTCAGTTTCAAGTATAAATGATTCTGTCCTAAAAAATCTAAACTATTTTGTATTCAGAATCAGTTATACTGGCCAAGTAATTTTGGACATACAATGGATCCGTCCTGGTGGTTAAGGGAATGGGTCTCTTTTCTGGAGTAGTATATATAGAAAATAATATATAAGTATACGTTTTACAAAATGTTATGCGCTTTATCTTCATGCCAGCAATCATATTGTATGTCTTGGCAATCATTTTTTGGGTTAAGTGAATTCCAGAGTTGATAATGAACCTGAATATTGGTACTTTTCCATCTGCGCTCAACCTTTCTACATTCTCTTTTTAAGCAGCTAGTACTATCATTGACCCGAGGGGATGAAATGATAGCAGGTACAGACCTCGTAGTAAAGGGAGCAATGGTATCTAATGCCGACAAGCAGAGGGTGTTAAAATGGGTAACCGAATCATTTAAATGGAGGAACAGAGGCATATTCTCGCCAGAAGCAGAGAGGATAGCTGAACATTTAGCAGCTGATTGATTATTGATGATGCGAGAACATATAGAACGCTTATTGGGGGAGGGAGCAGCCTGGAATGAAGTATAGAAAAATTGACATTTATGATCAGAGATAAATGAGTTTAATGACAAACCCAAAGTAAAAACTAGATTCAGTGATATTTAATAATTCGAAGGCAAAAGCATTTGAAGGGTCGTCAATGTGTACGTTAAAATCTGCGTTGATGATAGCTTTGTCACATTTGACAATGAAGCCGGAGAATACGGCATAATAATAACAGGAATGCTATTGCTGTACTTAAAGAGATAACAGAGGTAACAGAAATATTACAGTTTTGGCAAGAGAGTACGTGTTGATGACTAGATGCTTTGCCCTGGTCCATTGAATAACACACACACACACACTGAGGGATCTGTCTCACCCTGCCAGTGTCTGGGACCAGGAAGAGGTCTCTAAAGGAGAGCTGTGATTGGCTGAGCTCCGGCTCAAGGTAAGGACATCCTCTGTATGTCAGCCATACAGAAAGACATGGTTAATGTTTCATGTTTTAATGATATGAGTTAGTCAAACAAAACTGCCTCTGGTAGTAGTAGTAGTAGTAAGGGTACAGATCTCAGCAGCTCATACTCAGCCCTTATTAAACACCAAGGCCAGTTTCCACTGTATATCACAACCCTTTATCTTTTACTGTGCTGGCTGAGCATTATGTTAAAAATGCATTTTGGCTGGATTGGCTAAATGCATTGTGTCTAATTTCAAGAAGTTATTTTTATTTATTCATTCTTTATTTGTGGAAAGCTTATCACTCTGAAACACAGGATTGCTGAACTCTCATTCCTCCACATTAGAAGCGATTTAATTCATGTATAAAATATGTCCCATAATGGGAATTGAAACAGTGTGAATAGCTAAATATAACATTCATATTCAAATGCCACCTGTCTTTATCTTGGCCTCTCCTGAGTGTGGAAGAGGAGTAGGTTCCCTGTGCTGCATGAGCAATAAATAGCCGGTTATTATAATTAATGCTGTGTCTCCAATATCCAAGATGTACAACATTCAGCAACTGTGAAATTCTAAACATTTGCCATTTACAGCGGTGATGCTACTCTGTGAGCGATCATATTATCCTCCCAGCTAAAATGAGGTCTGTCATCAATTCAAAGAGTATGTTTAAAAATATATATATTATTGACACGGCTAATGAACATCATTTGCAAATGCAATCTGTGACTTGTTGTGCGGCAACATTTACGGCTCGGCTACACCGGGTGCCTTTTTCTGTTCGTCTGTTTGTGTCGGAAGGGTTGGATCAGATACACAGACATTTACTTCAATGCAGCTGCTCCACTGGATACAGCCAGAGGAGTCAATTCATTATAATAGTCAGTGAATCCCTCATACGCCTGCAAAGGGACCATTTGGAGAGCCGCCATATTTGGCAAAAAAGCATTTGGTGACTGCAAATTAATGGACTGAAGCCAATGTGAATGTCATTTGAATGTCATTGAAAATAAGAATACAAACTTTTCATTATGGAATTATCCATTTCAGCAAAAAGTACATCAGTGCTGTAACCTGGTGTGGTAGGTAGGTGTTACATTGAAGCTTTTGACTAAATACATGAACTGTATTACGATGCATAAATCACCTACTGTACCATGGATATGAATGGCCTCCCCACCAAGAAAGCATCCAAGGAGCATAAAGTTAGAGCATGCTACATGTCAGTATCTAGAAACGTGTTATCGCAGTGTCCTTTGTGTGTCCTACCACACTTAACCCCAGTTACCCCGCCACTAACCCTGTTTCCCTCACACATTTGTTTCCACGTCTGTAGCCCAGTTCCTATAATGCCCAGGAAAAGAGATTGTGTTCATACGAGAGTGACACTGAAAAGTCCCGATAGTTGAGTTTTGGGTTGAAACCTGCATATATGATATACCAGGCAGGACTTTCTCGTGGATAATAATCCCTTTACAACGTTCCAATTCCACTGTATATCTAAATACTAAGGGCTTTTTTTCATATCAATAACACAGTAGATCCGTTTGAGAATGAAAAATGTGTTCAGTGCAAAGCAGTGAAATGACAGAGACCTATCAGATATCAACATAATCCAATCCAGCTTGGGCTTTTTACATCTTCAGTCTGTTTTGGAGCAAAGTAGACATTGTGTGTTCTGTCTGTGCACTTCTTCTTTCCCTTTTGTGGTTTTTGAACAGAGAAAAATCCCTTTCCACGTTGCGTTACTCTTGCTTAGCGAATGAGTTGCCAAAACGTGTTTACATCTTCCCAACAGACAGGGAACTGAAGCCCCCAACTGTTAATGCAGTCGCCCAGAGAGCAGCCCTGTAAGTATCTTTCTCCTCCCTACATGGCTAATTCACTTAATCAAGCCATGAATTCAGATGCTGCTCGAGTAACGTCTGCTGCTTTGCATAAAGAGTGAACAGGCTGAACAAATCTTACATCTGAAGAAGGATCACACCTGGCAATTCCAATGCTGAGCCATGTTCAATCTTGCTGCTGCCTTTGTAGTGAGGCGTGTCTGATGGGAGCATTGTTGGTGCATTATTGTCCATTGATTAAAAGTGAGACATGCTGGATGAGAGGACTATTGGGTCTGAATACAGATTGGAGGAAGAAAATACAATTGTTTCTTGATTCACTGTTGCATTGTGTCTGATGGTTGCTGCTTTAACATTACAGTTTGGATTGTCTTTGGTTGTTTTGACCGAAAGGCACAGCAGGCTAAATAAGAATATAATTCATCCACCTTGCGGAAAACATCAGAAATGTTGTTCTAGATCAACTAAATTGTACGTAATACAGTACATATAACAGATGAATAATAGGGCATATATAAATACATATATATATATAGTAGCTGAGAAAATACTACTGTGTTATAATGTGGAGACGATACAGTCAGAATAATCTTTCTAAACATATGGCAAATTTGCACACCAGGCGAATAATTTAAAAAGCAGATGTACATTTCACTACCATAGGAGTATCTCACTGAAATGGAATACATAAATAAAAGCATTTGGACAAGCATGAGTCATTTTTCTTCTTTCAACTCTCAGGCAGCTCCTCTTTTCTCTCTCGCTTTGCGATGAAAAATGGGAAAGGAGGACAGGTGTAATGGTGTTTTCCACTATCTTTTATAGAATATGAGAGTCTATTAACCTGAGGTTGGTGGTTCATTACAGACCCTCATTTTGTCTTATGGCTGTCCTCACTGTGTTCCGTGAATTCACACCAATAATAAAGAAATTATTTGATATTTTATGTTGGATCTCTATTCCCCTTCCCTTTTTTCTTCTTCTACAGTATTGCTAAGCTTACTTGATTTGAGCTGTTTTTAGATTGGCATCTTGTCATGAGCGTTGAAATGTTATGAAAGCGATAAGGACTTTTGATTTATTTTCACCATTTACAATTTAAAAAAAAGAAAGAATGAGGCTTGACGCCATGTTTGAAAGATGTAGGATTATCACAGTAAACATAACGTAAGAAAGATTCTTCCAGCAAAATGTCCCTCCTCTACAACTGAAATATCCTTGAAAACGACATCTCATACAGGGTCAGTCTCCACACAAACCGGCATTAATATAAAAAACATAGGTTGGTGCACAGTATCTCCTACTGTATATTATAATATTATGTGTATCATGATTTGATAAATTATTAAACGTGTGCAAATGTTTAGAACGTGAGATAAATAGAGAGAGAGTTTTCTGCCAAACAGTTTATTTCATGTTCTAAACATTTGCACATGTTGCATCATTTATCCAATG